>WWET01003413.1:80488-135371 GCA_011038615.1 Limnodynastes dumerilii
CAGGGAATATTTAAATGAGAAAACCGAACATTTTCTCATTTAAATATCCTGGCACACCCCCTTTGCAGTCGGAATCGGATGCGGGCGGATACCATAAAATCCGCCAGCAATCCGACTTCCTTCCGCATGTAGCGCATGCGCAGAGCTTTCAACAAGCATCGCATCCGTGTGAAATTCACACGGATGCGATACTCTGAATCAGCCCCAATGTCTGCAAGAAAGCCTGCAGCTAGCCTATTGAATACCTCCCAACTGTCCCGATTCCAGCGGGACAGTGCATACACCTCACACACTGAGAGGCTGCCCAGAGCTGTCCTCTCTCCCTCTGTCTTCGTATACAGCTCAGCTAGGGTTTGATCATCAATTGGGAATTCTGATCAATGGGATAATCGGCCCCTAGCGTTTTTTGAGGGTTTTGTTATCATTAAAAAAAAAAGTATTTTCCACACAATAGAGCGATTTTTGGCCCAATCCTCGATAATTGTGTGATTGGGCTGATAATCACTCTAGTGTTTAACCAGCTTAACAATCGAAAGGAGTAACAAAATGAAGAATAGCAAAAGTACATCTGCACTATAATGTGAAAAGTTATTTTTATGTAACGACCTATTGGGAAACCGCAGTACTTGCTACTCAGACACAAATGCACAACTGAAAGAAATATCCTTTGAGCACAGGTGCATTCTAGTGAGGTTGGTAATTCAGCTGGTAAATCCTTTGCAAATAGTTTCTAGGTCAGCTAGCAGGACTAAACATTAAATATATCTTGTGTGTTTGATCTGTTGATATCTGCTTCCTGTAACTGAAGTTTATGTTTGCAGGTGTCTTAGGAGAGTCTAAGGTTTGTATACAGTAACTGTTTTTCTCCTCCTCACATTCTATATTATTTAGAGACATTGCAGTCACTGTGATTGCTGAGGTAACTCAACTTGTGCGTGCATATTTTCTAAAATTAATCATTATTTAGAGACACAACTGTTGCCTTGAATAGTAAGTATGTATAGAGCAGTGGTACTAGCTGGCATGTGGAGCAATGTTTGGTGGTTTGTGGGGAAACAGGGCAAAGATGTCAGGAGGTGTGAAACAGGATATGAGGCACTGAATTGCATATGTAAAAAATGCACCTCAAAATCATTGCTAAAAGATTAAATAAAATGATATATTTTATAGATTTAATATAGAGTATCCTGTAGCTCTAGGGTGGAGTTTATGGGATCTGTTTACTTTGGCCATATTCTAGATTAAGTTACTCCCTATTTACAGTGGTTGGCAATACAAGAGAAACTACCGGTTTCTCCTCCATTTCTGCCATTTTGCATTCCTCTATGTCCATTTATTTCTCTATGTGACAGAAGGGAAATTATAATTACATTACTAGAATCCTAACGCCGTGGGTAAGTATGCTGATCGGTATGCCCATTAAAACAAAAATTAAAAATGGCTTTTTTTCTAAATAAAGACAGTCGAAAATGAGCTTTCATCTGCCTCTATTCTAAACAGCCATTTTTGCACCGGAGACTTACAATACTTATCTATGAATCTGGTCCCATATTTGTAACCTATTACACTGTAATTTATATATAATTTAGTTTGTTATGTTGCATGAACTTTACATGCTACTGTAGACCCTTTGTTGTACCCAGTAATTAATAAATAATAATAATATTAATAATAATAATAATAATAATAATACTTATTGTTATTATTATTATTATTATTTATAATATATTTCCAGATCTGGTTATACTTTGGGGCAGCTCACAGTGATATATGATTATTATTTACTATTTAACAGGTTTTTATTTAGCACCATCATATTACATAGCGTTGGGAAGTGACAAACAGACTGTGTGAGTAAAGGGATCTTCCCATATTGTTTATACGGTTTGGTTACATTGTAAACTTGTGTACAAATATAATGACAGTATTTTAGTAAATTTACTAGGAAGCAAGCCATTTAATATACTTTAATATACTTTAATACATCTATTCTCTAATTCAAATAGCAGTGGTATAAATGCATCTTGGCAGCAATGCTGATAACAGTATCTTGGCACAACACTCTATACTGTATTATGCATCTTAAAAGACTGATATCAACTATAATGTTAAACAATCTTTATTTAATTGTAAATAATCCCTCTTTGTAAAGCAGTTTGACATGTTTTCAGACGTCATTATATGTTGCTGTTTTTCAAGTGTCCAATCATATTTATTCATAAACCCACATCATCAATGGTGTTTGTCACAGCAGAATAAAAATTCAATATTGGAGATTAACTCAGGAGTAAACATCAGATGTTACAAAGCATTTATATAATAATGAAAGACTTTAATCTGTAGCAGGGAAAGACTTTTTATTCATAAACCCACATCATCAAGAGTGTTTGTCATGGCAGAACAAAAATTAAATATTGGAGATTAACTCAGGAGTAAACATCAGATGTTACAAAGCATTTTTTATGTAATGAAAGACTTTAATCTGTAGCAATCTACGGTCAAGTGAGGAACATGATGAGATCAAAATTAATCAGACAATGCTGGTATATGTTTATTAAACTTGTTTTAGATAATTAACTTCCCTTCTTACTGAACATGATAAGTTCCGTAAGCACAACAGGGGTTTTTTAATGATGTAAAATGTATGTCTATTGTAGGTAGCACATTTCAGGAACGTTTTTAGCAAAGGGGGCATAAAGAACAAATGCCCCTTCTACTAATTTTGAACTTACTTTTATTGAGTAATTTTCAATCAAAATTACAGATTTGTTATAAATGATAAACTAATTGATTTATGAGACTAAGTGGAAATTTTGACTGTTTATGGTCACAATGGTGACCATCATAATATCAATAATGCCACAGTCGGCACTGTTATTAAAATGTAAAAATATTATTATATATTTTTTTTTATTACTATGTTAGCAGAGAACCGTGCTATATGTTCCACATTGTAACCCTTTAAAACACAACAATCCATATTAAAGAAAATTTAATTCCTCGCCCTATCCTCATTCATGCTACTGTGTCTCTCCCTGCTGCTCACTAATTTCTGTCCCCCCTATCTGTCTTCTTCTCTTCTGTCCTGCCACTCCTTCATTTATCCTGTGTTGTGTCTCCCTCTGCTCTGACTTCATCTCTTCTCCTCCGGCCTGTCCCATTTCTGCTCTTTCTCCGTTCTGTCTTGTCCACTCTCTCCACTCTTTTTTTCCTTCCCTTCTATCTTGTCCCTCATAAATCCTCCACTATTTACAGTTCACTCTGTCTTTTCTTCTTCCAGTGTCCCGCCAGTGTTACTTACCATTCGGTAGTAATGTAATATTAATTAGCAACACTGTCAGATTTATTAAAACTGATTATGAAACTTGTTGGCCATTTAGTGCTGTCTACCAAAAATGAGCCATAACAGTCTCCTTTCTATAAATTAATAGCCCAATATTCTACACTGCTGACAACACAGACAAACCAGAGCAAATCAAGAGACACGATGAAGTGCAGAAAATGATATCCAGTGTAGCCAAAGATAGAAAATACACATTTCCCCATGTGACCTTTAACTGTAGACCCATTTATTTATTTTCTGACACATTTATTTACAGTGATTTATATATAGCACCTAGACACTATGGGCCTGATCCAGAGCTACGATGGTACACTGAGCGTTCTAACACCCAGCAAATTAACACTTGCTTACGCCGGCTGAAGGCTACCTTAACTTCCAGCCTCATTACCCTCCCTCCCCCGGCTACCTGCACTAACTTCAGCGTAGTAACGGAGGGGAACGCCCCCTCCAGCATTACTATTCAGCGTAGTAACGGAGGGGAACGCCCCCTCCAGCATTACTACGCTGCTGCTACGGCGCATGCGCATTACGCTTACGCCCGGCGTATTACCGCCGGGCAGCGTAGGGCTGGATCAGCCCCTGTGTATGTAGTGCTTTGGATATGCTTTTAATAATTCACATTGTAAGTACCCCACTAAACCATATAATCTATATTCCCTATCAAACAGACTTTGCCTCTCCCTCTGTAAACAATGAAAGAAAAGTGTGCTTCTCAGGTACTTAATAAATCTTTAGTTGAGAGTGCTTTCAGTATGCACAGAGTAGCAAAAATACGCACATAGGTGGCTAGTGCACACCCATGATACTCCACTGTCACGGAATTTAGCTGACTTCTGCGACCATAGCTCTACCTTAACTTCTCCGTGCGTATCGCTTTGCCCATCGCTGCTCCAGCCCATACTGTACAATATAAATGCCTCCCCCACCCACAATGCGTATTCTCACGAATAGTGTTGTCACGCCCTGACGTATGGAATTGTGTACACGTGGGAATCAACTCCATATGCACTGAGATCCAATGCGTAACATCTGTCACACCATGCTAAAAGAATAACTTACGCCGATGGCATAAGTAAGTTGGCTAACTTTATTAAGTCTGAATACGGCCCATTATGTTGTAACAGCCATTGGCCTAATCCAGCACTAATGGCAGATTCTGTTAACCACTATTTGCGATTCAGACTTCCGTATGTGCAAGGGAAGTATACACCACCTGTATCCTCTTGCAGTTACCCTCACATGCACAGTACCTATACAGAACTGGCTTACATATGTTACAGACCCATGTCAGCTCTTGTTATTAATGCAGGATCAGGCCCCATTTAAGGATATTATATGTGCTTTAATTAGTGGAGCATAGAGTAAAACTGGGCCAACATAGCTATAGTTATGTGAGGGGAAGTAAAGGAGCATTGTCAGCTGTGATAATATAAGATCTAGCAGAAATCCATGTAGAACAATAAATACAAGACGTGTAATTTGTATGGATGTTGGTTATTCAGAGGAAGAGATATAGAAGGACTTTAATGCACATTGTGTACAGTCCAGCAGGGGGTGTTAAGGCTGTGCACATAGGTGTTACATTATGTGTTAGTAATATAATTGCCATTCAAATAATATCGTTGATTAAAGGTTATAGTAATATATTTTATTCTCATAAACACTGTGAAATGTTTGAGTTATAAAAGGTTGTAAACTATATCACATACATGTCAATAATTTGTAAAGAAAGAGGCATTACAGCTGATTGAATCATCTGTGTACTCAGATTGTTATTATTAGAGCAGCCAAGGATTTGAATGAACCAGAAAGTATTTACATTTTTACTTGGATGGCGTAATCCTCTCTATAGGGCTAAGCTTTAAAGTAGATGGCTACAGATGATCCAATCAGCACAGTTGACGGTTGTCCAGGGCGGATCACAGGTAGTCATGACAGCTGCCTGCAGAATGTTTGTTTGTTTGCTGGGTGTGATAGTGTTTGGTTGGTGCAGGTGGCAGTAGGTCTGAGGAATTCCTGCTTTTTATGGACAGGGTCTGGACTTTTAAGGGTCTGGACTCTGGAGCATGACTACTATAAGAGCATTAGCAATTTTCCAAAGCAGAAGGCCAGCAACCATGGGAAACCCATGACTAAGGATGAAGCACTGTTTTATTCCTTTTAGAGAATCTGCCTAAGGTTCATTTTCTAATTTCATTTTTAAGTCATTACAGTGCCAGATTTTTTGCTTAATTGTCATGAAATTATTGCAATGTGGGATAAAATCAAATGAATACATAAGAGATGTTGATCATGACAGTTCAACTAGGTCAGAGCTTAGGGTGGTTCTGTGGGCTCTATTTATTTAGATAGTTCTCTAATGGATTTAGCTAATCTGTAAATGAGAGCGTCTATTTCTTTGTCTGTGAAGCATAGGCATCGCCCAGATTGTGTCTGAAAGCATGTTTTGGATACAGTTTCCTGTAAAATACAGCTCAATAATGTTATACAATTCTGTTACCACTTGTATTCTTGCAAATTAAGCTTTTTAAAGCCTCCAAGATTATGATGAGTGACTCCATACAAACGGGTTAATATCACATGGGTGTGATCAATTGAAGCTATGTTTCACATCTCAGCATAGATAGGCAGAAAATGTGTTTCCACAAACTAACAATCAGCTTTATACATGGAAGTGTATATAGCCGCTCTTTGTGATTGAGCGTTGTCGCTAGTTCTGTATAGATTTGGATTCTAACGTTCCATACAACTTTGCTTACCGACACTTATATATTATAAATCATATGTTGTATATGATCTCATCGTCTCCTGTTTTCCATTGTTTGACAATCTGCACTAATAGAAGTGATTGGGTCCTTTCACATTGTGCGTGATCCATCGCAATTTAGAAGCTAGGCAACATGCAATAGAGGTCTGTGTAACAGCAACAGTTCACAGTGAACATAATATAAACAATAAAGCTGTGAAATAATAAATACAGTAGTAGATATACAGTCGAAAAAGCCATCTTGATGTATAAGCACCCTGGCAGCTGTCCAGGGCCCCATAATTGTAGGGGCAGTCTAAGACTAGTGTCATGGATTCTGATTCAGGATCTCACTTTAGCCATCAGTGATGTGGACAGGGATATCCCAGAAGAATACACTCTTCTCATTGCTGTCTTGCAGCTCCAAGCATACAAACAGGGTTCAGTTTTGGGTACTCTTGTTTCATAGCCAGCTTTGTGAGGTATGTGTACGACTGAACATTCTTCACAGGGCAAAAAATGCCATCAGATTCTGGAAATGTGAACGGCACTTATTTTATTCATGTGAATGGGTGAGTACGAGCCCCTATGCATTGCCCTGGGCCTACAATGCTGTTTAAACAGCCCTGAAAGTTGATACCCTCTACAGACTCGGATTAGTCAATATGACAGATCATCAGTGGCATCATATTATATAGCATGTTACAATTTAAAACAATCATTACAACATGTCTGGGTAGTAACAAACTGAAAGGGTGGGTAAGAGGACTTTACTGACAAGCTTACAGTCTATATTCTATAAATAATATGTTATTAAAACAGGTCAAACATGTTATAATATCTAATGCATCTTCTTTACCCAGACTGATGTTATACTCTCTTGTTTGTAAAAGCTATTATATTAGCTTTTTGGAGGGTAGACACGTGCTATAGATTGATCAGGTTAGCATCAGCTTTATTTCTTCATAGTAGGTCACCATAGTAGTTGATAAGGTGTGTGGGTCCCCGCATAGAAAGTCCCAATTGCGAAAAACCTGATTCCTCCCAGTCAGTTGCGAACTGGCTGGGATTTGGATTGCATATGCCTCGGAGAGCCATTGCAATCGATCCACGGAGCACCAAAAGCTCCATGGTACTAAAAGTTGCAAAATAAATTGTTCCCCACTGCTTTCCCTAACCCTAACCCTCCCCTCTCACTACCATAACCCTAACCCTCCCTTTCCCTAACCTTCTCTTAATTGCAGCCTGACCCAAACCCACCATTTCCTGCAGCCTGACCCTAACCCTCCCTCCCCTGCAACCTGACCCTAACCCTCCATCTCCCCTGCAGCCGGACCCTAACCCTAACTCTAACGCTAACCCTAACCCCAACCCTAACCCCGCAGAGATAATTTACTTATCTGTTCCAGGTGCGGCAATGGCAGCGGCGGAGGTGCGGCGGAGGAATAACACGCATTGCGAAAGTGAATGGGTGAAGTATGCCGAACAGCATACTCACCCATTCATTAAAAAAAGTATAAATCAGTAAGTATAGGAAAAAGGGACATCTGAAAAGTAACTTTCGGTTGTCCCTTTTTTGAAATTCAGAGTTTCGTTGCGGAGAGTGTAACCGTTTGATAAGCAGTGTTGTCAGTATTCAGTTTGGTCAAGATGCACCAAGCCAGTAGCTTTCGGTGTTCTACTATGTTGAATACCAGCACCAATCTCTAAAACGAGTCCTTTCATTTTTGTTGTTACTAAGTAAACACCCAGGGCCCAATTCAGAGAAACATGTAAAATAAATGAAGTCTGCATGCCGCAACCACGTCATGCAGTATAAATGCATTGCAACTTCATCTAGAAGTGCCCGATAGCTCATGATGCAACGAATTGGATGCACTTGTTATTATGAGTGTTTATTTATTTTATTTATTAGCAGGTTTTTATAAAGTGCTATCAGATTACGTGGCACTTTACAGAGACTATTTTACATTCACATCAGTCCCTGCCCCATTGGAGCTACATTCTAAGTTCCGTAACACAGACATACACACACACAAAGACTAGGGTTAAATTATTCAGTAGCCAATTAACCTACCAGCATGTTTTTGGCCTGTGGGAGAAAAACAGAGCATCCGGAAGAAACCCATGCAGACACTCGGAGAACATACAAACTCCACACAGATAAAGCCTAGTCTGGGAATTGAACTCATGACCTCAGTGCTGTGAAAAACAAGTGCTACTCACTGAGCCACTCTGTTGCTAAAACAATGTGATTTGCTATGGTGTATTATAATTTAATGATCTGTATTTATAAACACTTTTGGGGTCAACATTTTTATTTCACTGTTATCAATAATATTTCTTTGGTGTTCAGATTGTAAATGATGCTCCAACTTTAACAGAAAACCATGCATTGGGCTACTTATTAGACATGTATTATTGGTATTTTTCATCGTATCCCAAGAGAACACAAAAACACGTTCAGATCTGGACCGGGTGGACTTGCTCTGATACATCCACACAGCTACAAGCCTCCAACCCTACATGCCAATGAAAAGCCCTTCAAAACACAAGGCTCCACAGAGTCATGTACGCTAGGGTATGGATGGCACTTAGTTGTGTGACCATGGTGTCTGATAATGCGCTGTAGGAAGTCTCAGTGAGATACAATACATTTGCTGGCATATGCTATCCTCTGGATCTGGGCCACTGTAAGCTTCGCTAGAAGAATAAAATGGACCAGAAAATGGCTAATTAGGTGAACACATTGATTTACCACATATTTTATCAGCAATTAGCCAATGGATTTACAAGCAGCTCGCTTTTGCCAGGAAGTCCCAGATGTGCAAAGTGGGCACTCTCTCCAGCTTCTGTAGTGTCTGACTGTTGGAGCCTGGACTGGCTAATGTTTGGGTCATGGGCTGAAGTAGACCGACTTGGACTTGTGCTGCATCCTCTATATGACGTGTGCATAGGCAGTGGTCAGAGATTGGCAGTTTAAGACTGCATTTGTCAATCAGTCTATGAGTGCTGAGCACTGTTTATAAATACATTGCAGCTGCTGGCAATATATTTAGAATTAGTGCTCAGCATGCATAGACTGAAAGCTGAGCATTACTAATAAATAGAATTTTAGAGGGAACTGCACTGAAAAGGGGGTCTGAAAAGACACTGAGCAAAGAACGCTTTGAGAAAGGACATGTCTGCCCGAAACGCGTCAGTTCACAGTTCATCTGTGCTTCCCGTTACCAGTGTCACTGTGTTTACAGGACTCTCTTGTCATCTGGCTATTTGGAGCTCCCCTAGCCACCTGCTCACACGTGTTTTTCTATCTACACCGGTATAGAGCACTATTGTTTTAGTTATGCATATTTTATCTGCATTACTTCTGTAGTTTTAATATTGTGTAATAAATATTTTCTGTTTTATTCTACCCTGTTTCTGAGCTCCTCACTAGGTACAGATGCTCTGATTTGACTCCCCACCACTACACATATCCACCCAGCCATGGGGTATATTGGTGGTCATTTGTCTACTCTTGTTTGTTTAGGTCAGCGATTGTCTTAGCGCCCACTCTTTTTCACTGAATGCTGAGTGTTGTCTTTAGCTGTCAGTCGTGCTGCAAAATGTGCCAAAATGTGCCTCTTTCTCCTAAGGACTCCAGAGCAGCCACACCCTTCTCCCCATGGTAGTTATGCCACTGGTTCAGGCTGAACATGCATTTATCACTAACTACCAACAATTTCTATTTGTAATATATAACTGAAATCTATATTTTACAAATAGAAATCGTTGGTGATTAGTAGTAAAAGCACATCAGTCTGAACATAAGGAATACTAGAATTTAATAGTGATTAGTGATAATGGGCCTGATCCAGACCAATGCTCGGATAGAGTTTTACGCTGATCGTAAGCGTAAAAACGGCCATTTGTACTTACTGCGCATGCGTGGGGCAGATGACACGCTCATGATACAGTCAGAAAATCTTTGCATATGGGCCTTAATCGTAACCGCTTCGTATTACCAATCATGGGGGCGTGCCTGCTATACAAAAGCCGTAACCACGCACCGAGGGCGGGGTGAGGCATTTAAATCATGCAGTATTGGCGTGCTAAGCGTCGTTAATACGCGATGAACGGACGGACGGCCGCGGGTACGAACACAAAAGTTAGGGTAGGGTTTGGCGAGCGTATGGAAGCTAAACTAGGTACGAGCAAGGGGAGTGCCTATTGCCGTGCATCGGTGGTACGTTCGGCGATAATACGCTACGCACAACAGCGTAGGTTTGGATCAGGCCCAATGCATCTTACTAGTTAAAAAACTATAAATCATGGTGATTAGCTGTAATGTATCTTTAAGCTGAACATAACTTTACAGACTCTCATATACCCAGCTGTCATTGGTTACAGGGGCTGGAGGAGAGTGACAGCTGCAGACAGTTATAAGACACTGGAAGGTGAGCATTCTCTGTCCTAACGCCATGCTGAGATGATGTTAACATTTTACTTAAAACTCAGAAAACATTGTACTTTCAGTGTAATGTAAATAACATTTTCTCTCCATGCTCATAAAGAAATAGAGAGAGTTTATTACTTACTTAAAAGTACAAAAACTGCAGTAAGAAAATAGGTTATGTAAATAGACCCCAAAATGACTTGAAAATCTATGCCCCATCTGTTCTCATACCACAGTGAGAAGGCATATGGTTGGGAGAGTTTTGCCTGCAGGTCTTTTTAAAGAAACCAAAGCCAAGTTGAGAGGAATTAGTTCAATGCAGGATAGACTGAAAATTTGATGTGAGATTTAACAGTTCAATCATTTTAAATCTTAAAAATATGAAGCGTTCTATAATGAGTAAAAGTAATTACCAATGTTATGAGCAGTAGCTATATGCCATTAGGGGACTCAGTATTAACCTACATCTGTTAAAAGCCAAAAGGAAGTGAGCTACTCCAACAGTTTGCTTATGATAAAATCTCCTGGGCTTTTTTTTATTTGTGATTAAAATATCAATGACAATTCATCCAATGTACTAATGGCCATTCACCTGATGTACTAATGACAATTTAAAATTTAAATTTATACCATCTAACCATTAAACCCAATGGGGTAGATCCAGAACTACGTTTGCCGTACGTTTACCCGCGTAGCGTATTTTCGCGTGCGTACCTTCTATACACTCCCCTAGGCACACCCCTTGAATGTACGTATTTTGTAAAGCTACGCTTTTCAAACCCTGCCTTAACTTTTGCCAATGTAACCGCAGTGATCCGCACACGTACGTATGGGCAACACGTATTTACGCAGCTAAGCATGCCCATACTGTACTTTAAATACAAACCCCCGCCTACTTAACATATTTCAGACGTATTTTGGACTCACGTAAAATTGGCAGGCCCACACGTAAATATTTACGTGACACATACGTGAATAGCCCATACGTTCACATTTACGCTTCGTTACTGAGCGTATTTTCTATGGTGCACATGCGCAGTACTTACCTAAAGGCGATTTTACGTCTCCGCCACGCGTAAATTCACACACTAGCGTTGTTCTGGATCTGGGCCAATGTTTTTTTTGGCTCATTAAAAGAGTCAAACATTTATCTACTTTGGTTTTTGAAAACAAAAAATGTTAAAGGACAAAAAGAAATACCAATGTGTAATTAGTTATGTCAGCAATAACCGACAGTCATATATTTACTTTGAAACAGCTCCTCAATAGTATTTAACTGACTTGGGGCTATTGCCACAATTTTTAGGTCCAACAGGTTGGAGGTCACTATGCATTGTTTTCTATCTTAATGAAGTATTTATGTTATGTTGTGGAGATGTTGCCAATAGCATCCAATCAGATTCTAGCTCTAATTTATGTAGTCCTTTTTTTTATGTTGAAAGTTTTTTATTGTTGTCAACCGAAAACACATCATAACATTTTACATCAGCAGGATGGTACATCAGCAGCTTTACACACTACAAAAGTAAAAGATAAAGGCGAATGGCTGAACAGTAACAGCACAGGTATATCATATACCACAAACAACAAGGTCTTTCGGGAATCTGTCAGTTCATATCCAAGTCATGTAAGAGCCAATAAATGATATTTACTTATTCTGTTCATTGTGGACTGCAAGCATGTTGTTTACAGCTTCAGACTCATGTCATCTACCCCACCCGCGGTCATACTTAGCTTTGGCATTACGTTTATAAAATACAAATCTCTTGTGCCCCAGTGTAGCATTCACCAAGCGTATCCAATCCATCAAATCAGGAGTCCGACTTCCCATTCATGTTCTGGCCACACATATCCTAGACAAAGGCTATTTATATATTGAAATAAGTCTCGGCGAACCATGTTTTTCAGTTGTAGTCCAAATAGACAGTCCCTAGGTGAATCAAGAGGGCATCGAATTCCAGTCATAATCAGTGGTCAAAGTAGAAATTTAGAAGTGGTGGTATGGAAATTTAGAAATAATAGAAGTAAATGGAGATGTACAGCTTTTCAGTTAAATCAGTGGAGAAGTGACGGTATGGCATAACCCTGTATACCCCCTTACATCAAGCCCCGGTCCTAATTATACTCAGTAATTCCACCTCCGTGGGCCCTTGATAACAGGAATGCATATAGGTAGGAAACAAAGTAGGAAATAAGTTTTATCTGCCCTGGTGTTTGCATTGTTTTTTTAATTTGACAAGTTATGATAGCCACATGAGAATTAGGCCTAAATTGCATTGAAAGTGCACGTCTTAACTGCAGATAATGGAAAAATAATCCGTTTGCAACACCATTTTCCTTCGCTAACTGCTCATAGGAGCTAAGATTGTTATTTTGGTATACTTTTCCTAATGTGGTCACCCCCTAATCTTTGCCAAATGACTACCCTCTAAATCCTGCAGCTCCCATAGTGCTCTATTATTCCACAATGGGGTCCCAGAATCTTTCCCCTCCTCCTTTAACCAGCTAACTACTCTGATCCATATGAATTTTGTCTGCCAAACTATGGCAGGAATCTGTTTTAGATTGATACCCGCTAACAGACATTGCAAAGGGGTATGATCTTGACCAGCCTGCGCAACCAATGACAAATGCATTTCACCATGAGAAGAGTCTGTGATCCAATCCCTCAACAGTGGTAGTAATAAAGGTAACATACCCTCGTAGCTTTGTGAAAAAGCTATTCGGGACATAAACTGGGGAGTTATATATACAGCATTTTGGGCTGAACAATTATGAGGCTGACTCTTCCCATTACTGAAAGAGGAAGCCTCCTCAATACTCCAATCCATCCACCCATGCAAATATTCCAGTTGTGGAGACAAATTCAGGGGCCCAAAATCTGACATTTGATTAGTGATCTGGATCCCCAAGTATTTGATCTAGCTAGCCCACTGGAGGGGGGGGGGGATCCGAAGGGGAACCTCTCACTGGGAGAACATGTGACTTCTCCCAGTTATTATGCAAACTAAAATAGTTCCCAAACCTCTTGACTACTCCCAACGCTATGGAACCATACGGATTCACCAGAAAAAGGAAGATATCGTCCGCATACAACGTTATTTTCTCCTCCTTCCCCCCAACCGCCAATACCCCAATATCTAGTGTATCCCTAATACAACTTGCCATTTCAAGCAATTCGTTATACAGTTGGAGTAATCTAGGAGCAAAGAATACTACATGTTTCTTATACAGCTGTATTGGGAGTTCATCTACTTGTTACAGTCTCCAGGACGGGTTCTCACTGGGGCACGGAGTCTATACTAGGGCCAGGTATTCACTAGAGCCCCTGATTCTGGAAATAATCTTAGCCTACAAGGAAAACCTGTAGCGTAAGTCCCTGGACTGGAACCGATACACGACCTAGAACCCTTGTATACAATACAGAATACAGGAAACCTTGCTCACAAGAGATAGGCAGCAATCCAAGCACACAGAGATGCAGGCTGGAACCCTTGCACACAAAATAGCTAACTGAAACCCACACACTGAGAGAATGTGGTATTAATAAACAGGAGTGGGAATCAGAGGTATGAGTTAACTTTAGGCGTGGGACAGGTAATAGGCAAGGATCTTAACAGGCACCTGACCCACTGATAGATGACACACATAGAAGGACTACATGTACCAAGTGGTAGCAGAAGCGGGACAAGCTGGAGATGTAATACAGCACACCGCTAACAGGGGAGCGGAGTCTGATGAGCTGACTCACACACACACACACACACACACACACACTGGCAGATGGACACGGTGGTAAATAGTAACACTGGAGTTAGACTCACGGGGTAAAGACACAAGGAGTGTACACTACAACAGATGGAGCCCAGAGCCCGGACTCCACAGGCTGAGAGATGGTAAACACAGCATTCACACAAACAGATGGGAGAGGAGCAGATGGAATCACTCACTTGGCAGGTTTGAATAGTGTGAGATGGTAAACACACACAACTTAGCAAAGGTGAATGAGCAGTAACGGCCCAAGACCGAAGCTGCCAGTAGTAAGCTACTCATGCCACAAGCTACACACAGATAACGGGGTGGACAACAGAGATAGAGAGGGAAAGGGTAACACCAGGAATAAGCAAAGGAACAAGATAAATGACATGATCCAAGGCAGGAGCACAAGGAGAACGCAATCAGAACAGCAGGCAAAGGCAGGAAACCAGACACTATAGCTGACAGTGAGGCTTCCTGGGCTCAGGCTATTTAAAGTCCACTCTTCCAATCAGCTGTAGAGATCAGGCACACCTCAATTGATTATCCAGCAGCTCTGTCCGGGCCCGGGACACTAGGCCCGGCAGTCCCCCCTGATGGCGGCCCTGCCCATCAATATGGAAAACATAGTAGCACCTTTTTCTAAAAAGTTGGCTATTCTTTCTCTAGGTAACCATGCATGACATTATTATAATCCCCAAGACAGTTTACTGGGACATCCAGCACCATATCCATTAATTCCCCACATTGTTTTAGTACCTCCTCATTATATGGGGGAGGAATGTAGACTGTCATGATAAGGTAAGGCTGCAGTGGATAAATAAAGATATCTTCCCAGGGGATCTAGTCTATACTCATGTATTACACAATTCAATCTTTTATGTAATATAGTACCCTCCAGGTGAGCCTTGGTCAAACACACAATATCAGTGTTGTATAACTTAACATGTTGCAGCACCAAACCCCTTATAACTTTGTTGCCGAGATCTCAAACATTTCATGCCACCAGGCTCAGAGGGCATTTCCCCCCTGTTCTTCATGACATTATAGACATAATGGACCTCACAGTTCACAGTTAAGAGTAAAATTCACAGTTAAGAGTAAAACTGGGAACTTACCTAAATATATGCACGCAAAAAAAATCCAAAATAGTGATTCAGAGAAAAGAAAGAACCCGGTTCACCACACCCCGCTGTGTTGGGGGGCCAATGTAAGGACATAAGTGTTTCCTGTGTATAATTAAGTACATGTGGAATCGGTTGTGCGATTAGGTGCTTAAAATTGCTTATGATTCAAAGATAAAAAAATAAGCGCACTGATTAGACTTTGGAAAAGTTAAACGCACTGCACGTCGCAAGGCAACACCCATGACTCTCTCCTCACACGGACTGGTTTTCAGTGACTTATGCCTCCATAGGGCACCCTTATCTCTGTGTGTACTCACGTGCATATGTTACTTACGTAGGTGCATATCTTACTAACAGTGCCCTCAAAAGCCCATTTAAATGCCCCCCCCGCCCACTCTCACGTAACTTCGAACTAACGGAAGACAACCACGCCCCTCCGTACGTATGTTCCTAAGTGCGACTCACAAGACCGTGCCTAAAAGACTTACGCGCGTAAATACTACGTGACTTGCGTGAAAAAAGTTACTACGTATGCGCAGGTAATCCGCTCGTAAAAATACGCACGCAACCCCACGCAAAAACTTATTTGTGAATACGGCCCACTCTCATTAACATATGCAAACAAAAGGAACCATTAAAAATACTTCTTGAAATAAGAATAATCATAACAATTTACAATACACATAAACACATATTGTATGAAGTTAGAAATAAAATGATCCATAAGGATCTTAAAACATTTTAAAAATAAGCATTTAAAATATGAAAAAAAACACAAATAACCAATACAGTTATAAATAAGTAAATGTAATGGTGTTTGTTCACAAAATTAAAAGTAAATTAAAAAATTAAAAAACCTTCACAATCTCTAAACAAATAATGGCACCTTTACAATGTTAAAGTCTTGCACAAAATGTAAAATCAGCATAAGTTTAAATAAACGAGCCTTTATTTGTTACATTTAAAAACACACATCCATTGATTATAAACACGCAGCAGGTGTGGCCTGAACTAAGTAGGAATAGACACATGACCTCACAGCAAACAATACAGTTCTTTAACTTACCAGTGGTCTAGGGCTACCTTAACTTTTCCCGCGTGTATGTTAATTTGCACAAAACACTCCTACCTGTGAATCAGTCCTAACTCTAAGGGAACGCCCATATTGTACATTAGTAGCCCGTGTGCAGCTCATTTGCATTAAGAGTCTTGTCCCTCTAGCCACGCATGTGGGACTCATTCCGTGCCGAGGCGTGCATGAATCCTAAAAAAACAGTGATGTGGTGAGGGCGCTGTATTTAATAATTGGTAAATAATATGACCAATATATTCAATGGTGGGGAATATCCTAATTAAAAAGGTTTAAGGTGTAAAAAACCATACAATAAATAGCCCTTTTGAATAATGAAATAACCCAAACCAAAAGAAAATACAACGATATTCTAAAGATACAAATGTTGAGCTAATGTAACAAATTGTATCTAGCTACTTTTCCCACCCATGTAGCTAGATACAATTTGTTACATTAGCTCAACATTTGTATCTTTAGAATATCGTTGTATTTTCTTTTGGTTTGGGTTATTTCATTATTCAAAAGGGCTATTTATTGTATGGTTTTTTACACCTTAAACCTTTTTAATTAGGATATTCCCCACCATTTGATATATTGGTCATATTATTTACCAATTATTAAATACAGCGCCCTCACCACATCACAGTTTTTTTGGTTCTAATATTAGTGGAGATAGGTGGACTCCACAGGTGTTGTGGCTGCTTGTCATCACTTTAGAGTTGCGCCCTCATACCTCTAATCTCCCTGTTTCAGTGCATGAATCCTAAGTCCGATTTCCGTGTATGTGAATCAGTTGGCCAGGGTTTCCGTGCATATATTTGGGTTCTGGACATGTACAGTTAAACTGATAGTAAAAATTAGCTTCTACACTTACATAAGTGTACCTATGGTCCACTATATCCATAGTATAATATTTAATATTAGTATTGACGTACACTTATTTGGTAACAGACATGCATTTATATACTGAGCATGACAGACTACTTTGAGACCTCTCATCTGGCAATTCCTATCTACCCAAACCCTCCCCTTCTGTATTACAGAAATAAACAGTCAAACCATTCTAAACATGGTTTAACCATTCCCCCCTTGCCCACCCTGTATAACCTTCCCCCAACTAAGGTATACCTTAAACAAACCCTAAACACTGCAACAGTCTACTGAGCCACTCAAACTAGCAATTTGATCCCTCATTAGGTAACCCTTGTAGCTAGCCTCAACTATCTCAAGAGGAATAGCATAAAACATTTGTTCCCTTTTGTTTACTGACTATACCACTTCAACCACTATAAGGGACTTTTATCTAGAACATTTCAAATATTAAAGCCATAATAACATGTGACAGGACTGGTCTACTCTGATTATATAAATTTCAATGGGCCAACAGGGCCCTCACCGGAACTACCCTGATGAGCCATGATGCCGCCTCCCTGTAGGATTCAAAGAAGTAGGTAGCTACTTCCACCACCACACGAAGCCGAGCTGGGAAAAGCATTGTATACGAGAATGGTAACTCTCTCAAGCACCTTTTGACTTGTATAAACTGTTCTTTGCTTTTTTGGACCTCCATGGAAAATTTGGAAAGACAGAATTTTTTTGTCCATTGCATTTTAGAGGGCCCTTTGTTCAGACAAGGCATAAGATAGTATCTCTATCTCTGTAATGTAGCATTTTGGCTATGAATGTACCAGGTGGTAAACACTGCATTGGGCTCTTTCAACTGCAAACTATAGAGTGAATTCTTCCTTTCTGAACGTGTCAATTAGCCATTTTTCCAGGAATAATTCAGGCTTGGAGCCCTCCACTTTCTCTTGCAACCCCACAAAATAAACATTATAACGTCAGAGGTGCAACTCGATGTCTCTTAACTTTTGCTTACAGAATTACACTTGCGATGTTAAGTCTGCCAAACGCCCAAGCAGTGGGGCTGTCCTAACTTCTAGTGTGGTGATGCGATGCTCCGTTTCACTCACACGCTGTCTAATGCGCCACATTTCCTGGCAGATCCACTTGCACTTCATCAATTTTGTCTGTAACATTTTTTTCAGATGTAGGTATAGCTGCCAGTATTTGCTGCATGGATACCTCCGATTCACTGGCCTGTGCTAAATCAGGAGGTGAAGGATCCTTAGTGGGTGTGTGAGGTGCAAAACGCTATTTACATACAATAACGTTTTTCTGTGAACGAAGCTGAACCACAGAATTTATTCACCCCTCTTGCGAGGCCTCGCGATGATCTGCGAGGTCATCACAGGACTGCTCATTCATGTGAAGCTTGAATGAAGTACTGCACATGTGCTGTGACTCTTATTCGGAACTTTGAAAATGTCAAGTCCCAACTTGAGAAACACTGCACATGCGCAGTGCCTTTCTTTTTGCATGCACAGTGTATTTATGTATATTCATGTTGGTAATTTGCCATCTGCATGCAGACAGGTTGCATCGGTCAGGTAAGTTTTAACTATTGCCTTATTATTTTTTTTTATACTCACCCATTCTGTAAAAAAAAAAGGGTAAATGGCTGCCTATTCCAAATATAAATAGCTGTAAAAGAATATATAAATAAAGAGAAAAGGGGGCTAGCACCAATGGAACACTTCTGTGTTCAAGATCTTTGAAAAAGGGTGGACCACCCAAAACGCGTCAGTCCAGATCCAGCATCCTAGTAATGGCAGAGGGACGTCATCACCCTGGGACAGGACCCTCCAGCTGACGGTTGAGTCTTACATGCAGACCCCGGGACTGTGATACCACCGATAGGACTGTAGCCTACCAGAACCTGGGTATATATACCGACCTCTGCCCTATTGCATTGTTTTATTTTTTATGGTTGCATGCTGACATAATTAAATGTATTTTTCACTTTTATCATACACCATGTCCGGATGAATAGATTGTCATGAGACATGATGGGTCTCAAAATTCATCGATAGATCAGATATAGGTGTTATTTATACGTTTTATTGCCAACATCACAGAAGCATTCCATTGGCGCTAGCCCCCTTTTCTCTTTGTTTATATATTCCTTTGTGATTTTCTGGGGATTAGGTGAATCCCTGGGGATTGGGTGCTTTCAGCCTGGTGTAGCGCAATTTCTGCTCACATTATTTATTTCAGTTCCAGTCAAAGCTGTAAAAGAACTTGTGGTCCATAAAGAGTGAACTAGGGATGCATAAGATTTTTTCTGTCATTAATACCCTTTTCATTATTCAGACACAGTGGAAGTCATTATCTATATCCTAACACATATATAATATAACATTATCCCCGAGCATATGGATCTACAATTACAAGTCTGCAATCACACCTCTAACCATTCCCCTTAGGCAAAAACAGACTTTCAATAGCTAGGACCGAAATTAAGTATAGTGTGTATGCTTCCAGTCTGCCAACATTCTACCAGATAGCTGCTTGGTATGTGAGGTCTCCCACAGTTTTGAGCCAGCATTAGCGTTGTACAAGCCTGCTGCCTGAAGCACAAAAACTCAGCGGAATGAGCAGTGTGGGATCCCCCGATTTTTCTTCTACCAGTACTAAGCTTCACCAGCCTGGTTTAGTGGAACCAAAAGCCTGGAATTGCGTTCACCCACATTCCCTAAAGCCACAGGCCAGTCAGACTGGCAAAAAACTGTGGGCACTGCCAGCCTTAGTAAATAAGAATGTGACAGAAAGTTAGTTTACATCAAACTTTCCAAAATGTTAGGAATGTATTTTTTGTTGTTGTTTCCGTGTCTGATCTCTCGAGTAATTGTATAAAGCCCACAGACATATGATTTCTAGCTATAATGGTAATGATGATACTTTCACATAATTATAAAGCATTTGTAATGAACTATCCTTCTAGGACTTTCCACCCCTGGTCTAATAGTTCTCCTCTCCCCTGGAAAATGAAAAACACATTCATGCAATTAGTGCACACAAGGGAACAAAGAAATGTCAAGCAGCGTTTGCATAAGCTATTTATGCAGAATGCCTAGAAGAAACAATCAACGATCACTCTTTTACTGGGAATCCCAGTGGTTTCTGTCTCATTTGCTTAAGTTTATATTGTCAATAATTTTCATTAAATATACATTAATATATGTGCTTCACTTTGCAGCATCTAGCTGGAAACATAAATAGAGGCACGTAAATGATGCACAATGAAGTGTTGGTTGGAAAATGCAAGGACACGATGCATGTAAGAGAGCATCATCACCTTGCCCAGTATGAAACAGCACCGGCAGCTGCGTGTTTCTCATCAAACTCTGCTCCACATTAAAAACATTCCCCCAGCTCTCTGCCATTGTCATTTCTCTTGAGAGAGGGGAAGAGATGAATATGTTTAAGGACTCAGAACAAAAGGCTTTCCAGAGAACAGATTAATAGGCATTTTGCTTATGCTGCAATCTGACATTCATTTTTCTATCTGGGACGCAGAGTTAGCCTTCAAATACTGAAAGGAGAACACATTAAGATAACAATAAGATCGTGCCCTGTATGTGGTTTAAAAATAATGTCAAAGGTTTTAAATATTAGGCCAGAAATATTCAATCTGAAGCCGAAGCACAGTTGCATTTTTGCACCCATGACACTCCCCTCTCACGGTCGTGCAATCGTAGACTTACACCTCCATAGAGTACCTCTAACTTTACGTGTGTAC
The DNA here is from genome assembly GCA_011038615.1 of Limnodynastes dumerilii. Classification (NCBI taxonomy): domain Eukaryota; kingdom Metazoa; phylum Chordata; class Amphibia; order Anura; family Limnodynastidae; genus Limnodynastes; species Limnodynastes dumerilii. The sequence goes on from WWET01003413.1 coordinate 101,613, forward strand.
ATACGTGCGTATATGTATTCTGTACGTGCAAATCAATCTAACCGCTCCCTCAAAGACTCATTTAAATGCCTCCCCACTCCCTCTTTCACGTAACTTTTCCAGTACGTAACTCAAGCCCGCCCCTCCATACGTATGTCCCCAAGTGTGATTCACATGTCTAAAGCACTTATGTGTGTATATTCTATGTAACTTATGTAAATAAAGTTACTACGCGTGCACAGTTAAAACGTACCGAAAAATTTGCATGCAACTCCATGTGAAAACGGATCTGTGAATACAAACCCATTTTAATACAGTAAGATAATAGCAATATGAATTCAATTAAAATTTATAGTAGAAACAAATATACAAAAAATGACATTTTGAAACATCAAAACCCATGTACAAACTGCCCCTGCCCTATAGAGAGCTGCATGTACAAACTGCCCCTGCCCTATAGAGAGCTGCATGTACAAACTGCCCCTGCACTATAGAGAGCTGCATGTACAAACTGCCCCTGCACTATAGAGAGCTGCATGTACAAACTGCCCCTGCACTATAGAGCGCTGCATGTACAAACTGCCCCTGCCCTATAGAGAGCTGCATGTACAAACTGCCCCTGCCCTATAGAGAGCTGCATGTACAAACTGCCCCTGCCCTATAGAGAGCTGCATGTACAAACTGCCCCTGCCCTATAGAGAGCTGCATGTACAAACTGCCCCTGCCCTATAGAGAGCTGCATGTACAAACTGCCCCTGCCCTATAGAGAGCTGCATGTACAAACTGCCCCTGCCCTATAGAGAGCTGCATGTACAAACTGCCCCTGCCCTATAGAGAGCTGCATGTACAAACTGCCCCTGCCCTATAGAGAGCTGCATGTACAAACTGCCCCTGCCCTATAGAGAGCTGCATGTACAAACTGCCCCTGCCCTATAGAGAGCTGCATGTACAAACTGCCCCTGCCCTATAGAGAGCTGCATGTACAAACTGCCCCTGCCCTATAGAGAGCTGCATGTACAAACTGCCCCTGCCCTATAGAGAGCTGCATGTACAAACTGCCCCTGCCCTATAGAGAGCTGCATGTACAAACTGCCCCTGCCCTATAGAGAGCTGCATGTACAAACTGCCCCTGCCCTATAGAGAGCTGCATGTACAAACTGCCCCTGCCCTATAGAGAGCTGCATGTACAAACTGCCCCTGCCCTATAGAGAGCTGCATGTACAAACTGCCCCTGCCCTATAGAGAGCTGCATGTACAAACTGCCCCTGCCCTATAGAGAGCTGCATGTACAAACTGCCCCTGCCCTATAGAGAGCTGCATGTACAAACTGCCCCTGCCCTATAGAGAGCTGCATGTACAAACTGCCCCTGCCCTATAGAGAGCTGCATGTACAAACTGCCCCTGCCCTATAGAGAGCTGCATGTACAAACTGCCCCTGCCCTATAGAGAGCTGCATGTACAAACTGCCCCTGCCCTATAGAGAGCTGCATGTACAAACTGCCCCTGCCCTATAGAGAGCTGCATGTACAAACTGCCCCTGCCCTATAGAGAGCTGCATGTACAAACTGCCCCTGCCCTATAGAGAGCTGCATGTACAAACTGCCCCTGCCCTATAGAGAGCTGCATGTACAAACTGCCCCTGCCCTATAGAGAGCTGCATGTACAAACTGCCCCTGCCCTATAGAGAGCTGCATGTACAAACTGCCCCTGCCCTATAGAGAGCTGCATGTACAAACTGCCCCTGCCCTATAGAGAGCTGCATGTACAAACTGCCCCTGCCCTATAGAGAGCTGCATGTACAAACTGCCCCTGCCCTATAGAGAGCTGCATGTACAAACTGCCCCTGCCCTATAGAGAGCTGCATGTACAAACTGCCCCTGCCCTATAGAGAGCTGCATGTACAAACTGCCCCTGCCCTATAGAGAGCTGCATGTACAAACTGCCCCTGCCCTATAGAGAGCTGCATGTACAAACTGCCCCTGCCCTATAGAGAGCTGCATGTACAAACTGCCCCTGCCCTATAGAGAGCTGCATGTACAAACTGCCCCTGCCCTATAGAGAGCTGCATGTACAAACTGCCCCTGCCCTATAGAGAGCTGCATGTACAAACTGCCCCTGCCCTATAGAGAGCTGCATGTACAAACTGCCCCTGCCCTATAGAGAGCTGCATGTACAAACTGCCCCTGCCCTATAGAGAGCTGCATGTACAAACTGCCCCTGCCCTATAGAGAGCTGCATGTACAAACTGCCCCTGCCCTATAGAGAGCTGCATGTACAAACTGCCCCTGCCCTATAGAGAGCTGCATGTACAAACTGCCCCTGCCCTATAGAGAGCTGCATGTACAAACTGCCCCTGCCCTATAGAGAGCTGCATGTACAAACTGCCCCTGCCCTATAGAGAGCTGCATGTACAAACTGCCCCTGCCCTATAGAGAGCTGCATGTACAAACTGCCCCTGCCCTATAGAGAGCTGCATGTACAAACTGCCCCTGCCCTATAGAGAGCTGCATGTACAAACTGCCCCTGCCCTATAGAGAGCTGCATGTACAAACTGCCCCTGCCCTATAGAGAGCTGCATGTACAAACTGCCCCTGCCCTATAGAGAGCTGCATGTACAAACTGCCCCTGCCCTATAGAGAGCTGCATGTACAAACTGCCCCTGCCCTATAGAGAGCTGCATGTACAAACTGCCCCTGCCCTATAGAGAGCTGCATGTACAAACTGCCCCTGCCCTATAGAGAGCTGCATGTACAAACTGCCCCTGCCCTATAGAGAGCTGCATGTACAAACTGCCCCTGCCCTATAGAGAGCTGCATGTACAAACTGCCCCTGCCCTATAGAGAGCTGCATGTACAAACTGCCCCTGCCCTATAGAGAGCTGCATGTACAAACTGCCCCTGCCCTATAGAGAGCTGCATGTACAAACTGCCCCTGCCCTATAGAGAGCTGCATGTACAAACTGCCCCTGCCCTATAGAGAGCTGCATGTACAAACTGCCCCTGCCCTATAGAGAGCTGCATGTACAAACTGCCCCTGCCCTATAGAGAGCTGCATGTACAAACTGCCCCTGCCCTATAGAGAGCTGCATGTACAAACTGCCCCTGCCCTATAGAGAGCTGCATGTACAAACTGCCCCTGCCCTATAGAGAGCTGCATGTACAAACTGCCCCTGCCCTATAGAGAGCTGCATGTACAAACTGCCCCTGCCCCTTCCCTCCCTCCCTCCCTATAGATGTTTAAGGTTTTTTCTAACATTGTTTTTCTTTTTCAGACGGGGCATAGATAGGCGGTAGAGGTGGGTGAGTCAGCATCCTTTTGGCGCATGGGAAAGGTTTTGGTGTAGACATGGCTTGCTCCCTCCCTATAGATGTTTAATGCTTTTTCTAACATTGTTTTTCTTTTTCAGACGGGGCATAGATAGGCGGTAGAGGTGGGTGAGTCAGCATCCTTTTGGCGCATGGGAAAGGTTTTGGTGTAGACATGGCTTGGCACGCCTCGTCATTAGGTATGCCCAGCCTCGTGGCCGGATCCTGATCTGCCGGTGCGGTTCCCCCCGTGCCGTGCACTATGATTGAGGTAGTGACCACTTTAGTCATGGTTGAGCGCAGGGGGCAGGGGCTGTCTGTCCTCATTATTAGATCACCAGTGTTGCGGCTGACTCACCTCACCTGCTACTAGGCCACCTTTCTGTGTTCCAAAGTTATAGTCCAATAATTCCAATCAATAAATCTATGCCCCCTTTATTTAATCCAAAAGCTATCAGTCTCTTCATTTCGTAGGAGGGGTGAATGGTGTATGCGGAGTGTCATTCATTGGTAGTTTATGAGCTTACTGCCTAATTCTCCACTCACGTGGGATAACCATGTACTGTCTTGCTGCTCATATTGTTTCTTCTACTATTCAATGCATTTATTTGAACCTATACATGTATGGATTCTTTGTTGATGATATTCAATAAAAACAGTTTAAAAATAACGTGACCAGCTTGTGCTTTATATCCTTATATTCATAAGTGGATAGTAGTAAAGGATGTTATTGTCCATACATCCAACAAAAAGGTAACATTGCTTGAATCAAAGTAGTAAGTTCCTTTGATTTATTTTTATTTTTATACCTATGTAGAAACTCTATTTTCCTTTCTCACATAGGTTAAAAAGCAACAGCAAATTTTAAAGCCAGGAGACAAGACTTCACCTAGTTGGTGAACCCTTGCCCCCCCCCCCCCCCCCACTCGCACCACACGCCCCCCCCTCTTCCAGACAGGCCCTGTCTTATCTGAATTTAGAAACTTAAAATGTGGGCCTACAGTGCAATTTAACATATTTTACATTACACAATTCTAATTTAATAGGTTTTGAATGGGATCTATGTTTACATTTTTAAAGACATAAATGAGCCTGTGTGCTCATTGTACTTGGTCTAGGCCAATTCAAAGAGGGCTCTTACACACATAAATCTCTGATATCCTGCTGCTGATCATTGTTCGTATGTTTAAAATATGACTAATCTAGATCCGATTAATGTTCCTCAATTTCTCTATTAAGGTATAATCCAAAGCTTAAGGGAAAACAATCTCCCACAGTTGATTTTACAAATCCAAACAGATTTTGCTTCTTTCTCTCTTCTTGCATAAGTCCAAACTGCAGCAAGCAGTGAGCGGACCGGATTCACACTTAAGTGTGAAATAAATAGGTGCAGATATGCATGTATCCACAACTAACTGTCCGGTCCACTCCCATGGCATTCCCTCAATTTTAGATGACTTACGAGTGCCATAGACTACCCAGGGTTGCCGACTCTCCCGGAATGTCCGGGAGACTCCCGAAATTCGGGCAGTACTCCCGGTATCCCGGGAGAGCCAGCAAATTTCCCGCAAGTGACTTGAGGCCCGTAGTTTCACTGAAACCACGGCCTCAAGTCCTGCCCCCTGCCTAGCAACACTAGTATACTAGTGTTGCTAGGCACAGGAAGGGACTTGATGACGCAATCTGCGGCATCAAGCCCCGTCCCGACCCGTATTCCAAGTAAAAACGGGGTCAGTATGAGCCAGGGGGAGGAGCCTAATGACACGATTTGCATAACCCACGTCATTAAGCCCCGCCCCCTGCATGCGTCGCTAGCTTCTCTCCGGGATCTCCTGGAGGGAAGCTGCCAAAAGTCGGCAACCATGAGACTACCTAAAGTTCCCGTGCGTATTTTCCCTCTTAAGTAGGAAAAGTATGCACGGATTCCCTAAACCACTCCCTGCCTGGTTAATTTAAATGTGTCCTCCCCCCTTTACCTAACTATCTGGGGAGGCTACGCTGGCACGCCTCCTCTTACTTAAAAAAACAGCATTGTATAGTAGAAAGTCTTAACTATCAGGAATCCAACAGTTCTGGAGAACAAACTCTGCCAGAGATTGCTCAAAAACATATCAAAATCATCCAATGGCTGACAATCCTACAAGTAATGGAAAAGCAATGTAATGTACGAGTGTGGGTTGCTGGTACAAATGGACCTTTTTCGAAAGGGCCGTTTCATACCAGCGAATGACTCATTCCAAAAAAAAAATAGAAAATGGCTGCTTTTCAAAATAGAGACAGACAAAAATTAGCTTTAGGCTTTCTCCATTTCTAAAAGGGCCTTGTCTTGCTGGCAATTCTGACCCACGATGTACATAGACCCCTGCTTTATTTATACATTGCCATTTAGATTTCATTTACAATATTTTGTCTCCTAGCTATCAATGTGATCATTGTACACACCAGTCCCTGCGGGCTTTGTAGAGTAAGATTTGTTTCCTTTTAAATCTGGTTTTATTTATTTTATACCTTAACACTCAGAGTGCTTGACACTATACTTACAAAGACCATAGTCGCAACTTATAGGGGGGATTTGCAACACAACCTCCAGTGTGAAACCCTAATGTGGCGGAGAGGACAGATGTAATGGTATTTTTTCGACAAGAATTAGTGGCATAATACTACTTAACATACATTTTTTCACAAATAATGTTCTTTTTTATTATTATTAGTAGTAGTAGTAGTAGTAGTAGTAGTAGTATAATAGTGTAATATATATATATGTAAAAGTAATTAAAACTTGAAAAAATGTGGGTGCTTGAGACGCAGGACTGTATTCAGAGATGTGTTTTTAAAAGCGTACGCAAATAAACGCACGCACACAGCAAGACAACACCCACCAACACCCCTGACACTCCCCTCGCATGTCTGTGCTGACGGAGACTTACACCTCCAGAGGCGGAACTAGTGAATTGTGGGCCCAGGTGCAATAAATATGCTTTGGATGATAGGAGATAGGATGATAGGAGACTATCCCCACTAATTTGCTCCAACATTACTACTACTCCTTTGAGGTCTGAATACTTGTTTGTAGTCCCTGGCAATAGTGACATCGAGCTCGCGGTGCACCCGAGACAGAACTGTGGAGATCCCGAGTAGCCTTGCGGCTCTGCTATCTTCCTGCAGGTGCTCAGCTGCACCGGAACGCAAGTATCACTTTACTGCACAGCAAGGATCCCAAAGAGGACTCATTTTATGGAGGTATTTGCCTGTTAGAAATAGAGCGCATAGCGCTCCCTGGGACATTGTTTTCGTACCAACTGCTTGTGTCTATTAGTCCCGGAGACTGCCTCCTCATTACCATCAACAGCTACCTTGCAAATCGTATTGCTACACGCTGAACCATATGGAGTAATGGATTGTGGTCTGGAGTCTGACAATGGACTTACACACAACACAGAACCCAGCAATCAGATATACAAGAGTAAATAATTAAATCTCAGGTGTATATTCGATAATAGTGATGGCCAGAGGCTGAGATAACACCATAGAGGAGACGAAATATAAGGCACAGAATAGTACACATGAGGAGTGCAGGGGAACCTTCTACACAACACACTCACAGGACGAAGGAGGCAAGGAAATCAGGTCTGACAGGGGCACACTGAACTGTAAGTCACACAATAACGCACAGGAGAACTGTCAGGAAACATGCTAGGTGGAGGCCATTACACCTGTTAGTGTCATGGCGGCTTGGCAAAACAACCAGGTCCTTTGCTTACTCCTAAAACAGTGACTTACAAAAACAGTGAATGATTCTGGGTAAATGAAATGAGCAAATTTACCACTGTGCAGAGGCGGAACTAGCGAGTTGTGGGCCTAGGTGCAATAAATATGCTTTGGCCCTGATAAAATCCCAGGTAACCCGGTGGGGAGCTTTGGTGGTCTGGTGATTACGGTTGTGGGCCCTTGTATCAGTATAGGCCCCGGTGCCATTGCACCTATTGCACCAATGGTAGTTCCGCCCCTGTACACCTCCATAGACCACTGTGAAGTTTAACTGTGGAGTTGCGTGCGTATATGTCCTCCGTGCATGCGACTCTTTATAACCGCGCCCACATGCGTTCATTTAAATGCCCCCCACCTACTTTCATGTAAATTTTCATGTCCATTGCCTCCAAGCGCGATTCACAAGTTCGTGCCTAAAGCACTTGGGGCACATATTCTACGTAATCTACGTAAATAAAGTTACTAAGCATGCGCTGTTGCTTCGATCGCAAAAATACGCACGCAACTCCGCGTGAAAACGTAGTTGTGAATACAGTCCACAATCTCTGTTGTCTGTATTAAATAGTGTAGTCAATTTTATTATCTACACATGCTTACCAGAGCAGATTCAGGTTTGAAGTGTGTGTGTGTGTGTGTGTGCGTGTGTGTGTGTGTGTGTGTGTGGACAGGGGGAGGGGAAGTGGGGGTTTGATTGAATACTGTGGAATGCATTGTAATAGCTAATGTGGAAAATAATAAATGTATGATTTACAGTGTGTATTATAGAAATATTTCTTGTGAGTTGCAGGATCTGGATACAGTTTAATCATGGTTGAAAAACAGCAGTTTTAAGTATGTTAAGACCAAGACAGGAAATTTAAGGTTTAGAGTTCATTGTACCTTTTAGGTGGTATAAAATTTCTTAGCTCTATAGATCAGGATTCAGTATAATGTGGCAGGAAGATATCCAAGATGAAAAACATATTGAGGGAGAGAAAGACTGCATATTGTTGTTAATGTCCTGAAAGAAGATAACTTGGCTTGAGATCAGCATGGCAAGTAGTAGGTAGATAAGATAATGGGCTCTATTTACAAACTTCATTTTAATGTCCATCCCTGTCCCTAGCAACACTAGTATACTAGTGTTGCTAGGCAGGGGGGCAGGACTTGAGGCTGTGGTTTCCATGAAACCACGGGCCTCAAGTCACTTGTGGCAGATTTGCAGGCTCTCCCGGTGTAGCGGCAGAACTGCCCGAATTTCATGAGTCTCCCGGACATTACTGGAGAGTCGGCAAACCTGAAAAAAAACGTCAGCTCAGGCTGGCGTTAGGGTAAGTTTTCCAGAAATCTCCCAATATATAAGTAGGTTAAATTAATTAATTTAAAAAATAAAAACTTTTAAAAAGTTAAAAGAAAAACTAAATAATGAAATAATAAAGAAGGAAATAGTTTATACTCACCTGTGTTTCTCATGTCATGACTTTAAATTTCAAAGTGCCAAAAGATAAGCACTGCGCATGTGCAATGTTTCTTATGTCGGAACTTAAAAACTTCAAAGTCCTGAATGAGAGTCACTGTGCATGTGCAGTACTTCATTCAAGGTGTACCTGAATGAGAGGTCTCGCGATGACTCGACAGATCATCGTGGGACCTCGCCGGAGGGATAAGTAATAGTAAATTCTGTGAACGAAGCTGCCAGGCTTGCAGTGAAGATTCGTTAAAAGAATAAACTAAATTCTATGGACCTGATTCAATTAGCCTCACAATTCCATATTTTGCGGTGCGAAGTTAATTCTTTTTGATTTTTTTTCTTGATTTTTATATGCATCTCATAGAGACGAGCATAAAATTCAGCTACCATAATAGATGGGAAAATGCGTACGCGAACATTTTACCGTCTATTGCACGGGCAGTTCTCCTGGTATCCTGGGACAGCCTGCAAATCTGCAGAGAGCTTGAGTCTGTGGTTTCATTCAAACCAAAGTATGTTAATTGATGAGGATGTTACAATCTCATGTCTGATCTTATCATTCTGGTCCTTAAATTATGATACAAAATCCTGAGGTCATAAGTTCATTTCCTGGCTTGGCATTATATTTGTGGAGTTTGTATGTTATCCCTGTGTCTGTGTGGGTTTCCTCTGGGTGCCCCAATTTCCTCCCAAAAACATGCAGGTAGGTTAAATGGCTGCTAAAAATGTGTGGCCCTATATAAATAAAATCTTATAATAATTAGATAGATATATATGAGATAGATAGATAGATAGATAGATAGATAGATAGATAGATAGATAAATAGATAGATAGATAGATAGCAATCAGGATCGGATTGGCCATAGGACTTACAGGGAATTTTCCCGGTAGGCCGGTGGCCTACAGAGATCATTAGAATGTTGTATTATTGGGTGGTGGTGACTAGGTTGCTGTATGTATTGTGTGGTGGTAACTAGGATGCTGTAATTTTTGGGTGGTGGTCACTTGAGTGGCAGGGACTACATGCACTGCATAGAGGTCACAATAAATCTCTTTATTGTATTATTGTATTGTGGAATATTATTATATTTACATAACACACTTAATTTGCACTACATAACCCTGTCCTCATACCATGTATTTTGCACTGCTTTTATTATTTATTTCTTTATTCTGTACTAATCCAGTTTACAGATTTTTTTTCACTCCACCAATAGTGATCTCACCCACATGTGGCCTCTTGCAGATTTTATTCCAGGGCCATTTTAAGTTCCCAATCCACCCCTGAGTGCAATAATATTCATTTATAATGCAGCTTCATGTGCAAGCCATTAAACAATTTTGGACCCTCAAAGACTGTGTTCTAATAATATATTGAGTCACATGGTATATGTTGGTTCTCTACAACTGAAAAATAATATTTTAACAGGCAAATTAGTGTTTTCAACATGGCAGAACATAAGTCAGTAGTATACTGCCAGGAAAATTTGAGGAAGACCATACAGTGGAAATATAAAAGCACAAAATTAATTTTAGTGGAACTAACTGACCATAACCAACTTTCTGCAATTGTTAAAATAAATAAATACTAATTTCTAACATGGGAATCTACTTTGCTTCATTATTTCAGTCTTCCGATGTCTTGCAACACAACCTATTGATATCACCGAAGAAATGTAACAATAGTAATATTTAACTGTGTTATTTATCAGCCCAGATTTCTGAATAAATATAAACAGACCGATTTGTAGAGAATGATCCTAACATACTAATTCTTTTTTTTCTCCCTTGGTTCAGCTTTGTCCTGTTTCTATTCAATGTCTTTTGCCAGTTCAGGTCATTATGCTGTTTATCTTTTCTACACCATATGTATGTGATAAATTAGCCACATTCTTCAGTTGTAAAACTTATGACAGGGGCATGTATGGATAAGAAAAACCCTCGCACATTGTGGAAATGACACTATGAGGTGAAAAGAATGGGCTGTCTCTACAAACCATTATTTTGTTATCATGGAACTTGTCCTTTAATTTCCACTTTGCGTTTAAAAGTTATATTGCTTTTCTATAGATTTGAAATGTTTTGGACAATGGCTTTTTTTTTAGGTTTGCTTTAAACCACTTGATTGAAATAGGGTAAGACAGTAAATTGTATATAAAATCTGAGTTACTCTCTCTCTCTCTCTCTCTCTTATACCGCTTCTTTTAGATCGCCGCCCCAGCAATAACCCAGGTCTTTGTACCCGGAGTTTTGCCGGGTCAACAATCAAAATCCTTTTCACAATGCAGCTGTGACCCGGGAAATTCCCGGGTCAGACCCTTTCACACTGAACCAGGGTATAGCGTGTGTGCCCTGGCAATGAAATGTCAATAATCCAAAATGGATCTTCTATTGGCTGTCCAAAATGATGTCATTTAAAGGGGACTTTCCTTTTTGCTCATAAAGATGATGTCAGTAGAGGGTGGTGATTTTTAAAGCATTGTTTTGCAGAAATAGCTGACGAGATGGTGCTGAGTAGCCCAGAGCTCCTTGTTTTTTCTGCTATTTTTCTGTTTCATACAGCAAATGAGAGCCTGATGCAGCTGATGATGCTGTGCCAGATTGCACAATGTCATTTAAAAAGGAGAAAGGCCAAATTTGTGGCGGAGAGGCACAATACTCAATGTCAATATCTGCGCAGGAGGAAAGCTTTTATCACGTCCAGCATTACATTCATAATGAGATTGAGCACACTCACAAACCGGAGCATGTGGGCCAGAGACCGCAGTCATGGAGAAGCTTTCTGGTGTACCGTGGAAGCTTTTGAGGACGAGCAGTCTATGGCACACTTCAGAATGTCTCATGCAACATTTAAGTATGTACTGGACCTTATCACCCCAGTATTGACAAGACAGGCCACAAACTGCAGAATACCCATTTCACTGAGCAGGAGACTAGGCATTGTGCTGTGGTGGTATGCTACCCCTGGCGAATACCGCACAATCTCCTGTTTGTTTGGTGTGGGGATATCCACTGTGTGCAATCTAGTGCATGAAGAGACAGAGGCATTAATAGAAGCCCTTTACCATCGCTTCATCTCCTTACCTCAAGGACAGCGCCTAGATGACATCATAGCTGGATTTCTGCGGCGTGGATATCCGCTGTGTGCTGGAGCCATAGACGGGACACATATCCTCATCATTGCCCCTGTGGAGAACCCAGCTGATTACTACAACCGCAAAGGCTGACATTCGATCATTTTACAGGCTGTAGTGGACCACAACTACTGGTAATCATTTAAAGTGTGAGTGTGACTTATAATGTGTTGTTTACATCTTTGCTACGGTACATAGATTTTATTCTTAGTTTCACAGATGTGTTTATTGGCTGGCCTGGACGTGCGCACGACGCCGGAGTGTTGGCCAATTCAGATCTGTTTCACATTGCAGAGCAGAGTCAAGATGGATGGTTGTTCCCAAGAGAGGTAAACATACATGTTTTCAGCTTTCCCATTTCTTATAATTAACAGTTGTACATTTTTGTGTTATCTATTGTACGGTAAAAAAATAATTTTGGCCTTTAAGTACCTTGTTTAGTAAAATGTATGTAAAAAAATGTTTTCCTTTTTCTCACGGTACATATCTTATGTGTTATGAAAAAACTAGTCAAAATTATGACCTTAACATATTTTATGTTATTTATTTTCAGAAATCAAAGATTGTTAATGGTGTGGAGATCCCTGTACACCTCATTGGGGATGCGGCCTACCCACTTCGTCGATGGCTGTTGAAGGGTTTCACCCAGCACCATCAACTATCAGCGGAATAAATACGATTCACCCACATTCTCAGCTCTGCAAGGATGGTTGTAGAAAATGCATTTGGCCGTTTTTAAAGGGCAGTGGCAGAGATTAATGAAGCACAATGACATTGGGGTAGATCCAGAACTACGTCCGTCTTCCATAGACGGACGTAGTTCAATAAACAATAGCTACTGCGCATGCGCATTGTACGTAATCTGTGTATCGGTTTCGTTTATTTTAGACCGCATATACGTAATCTACGTATCGAAACGATACGCAGATTACGTACAATAGCTACTACGCATGCGCAGTAGCTATTGTTTATTGAATTACGTCCGTCTATGGAAGACGGACGTAGTTCTGGATCCGGCCCATTGACATTAAGCTGGTGCCGCATGTAGTTGCTGCTTGCTGTATTCTCCATAACATCTATGAGATACAAAAGGAGCAGTTTCAACTAGAGTGGAACATACCTGAATTTTAATTACTGGATTCCCCTCAAGTGAGGGTGAGTGACCAAACAGCTGTGCTGAACTTATACGACACACCATCGCCGCCAACCTTTCTTTGTTCTATCAGTAATAGACACCGGTTGTTGTGAACATGTTTTTTTAATTTTACGTTCACATTTCTACTGTTTTATAAACCTTACTAAAAAAAAGTTGCATTATGTATGTATCAAAATAACGTTTTTTACAGTATTATTTACACATAACACTGTACAAATGCACATAAAACTGTACATAGGAACATCAGGAAACAATACAATTTAAAATAGAGCAATAACAAAGAAAATGCTTTTGAAAGTACTAACTAGTAAAATAACAGAAATTACAACTGGGTAATTTAATTTGGGTAAACAGGGTTTACAGCTGCAGGTTGGTATTCGGTGTTATGGGCACTGGGCAGGTACCCAGTGGGAGCAGGCGTAGGGCACTCAGCTTGTTGGAACCCTGTGGCAGCTTGTGTAGATGGAGGGCACTCTTTGCGATATTCTTGGTACACAGCAGGATGAGTAGGATGACGTGCATTTTGGCTGTTTCCCATATGTTGCGGGAAAGAATGTTGCCCTATAGAAAAGATGTAGCTTCCTTCTTGTTGGTAGGGTGGCGGGGTATTTGGTTGTTGCATGGGTGGATGCATCCTAGTTAAAAGACAGCCGAGGAAAGCCATTTGGGACTCTCTATTTTCCCGATTTATCTGCTCGTGCACACCCATAATCTGGGATAGGAATTCTTGCTGGAGGTCACGCTCATGCTGTAAAAAGCGCTGTAAGCGCAAATCCTCTTGGTCCTGCATGGATTTGTCCATTTCACTTAGCTGTTCAAACATAACAGCAGTCATAGCTTTTGTGGCGATTTCAGTTTTGCTTGGTTTTTAAAAAAAGCAGTGTTATAAACCTATGTGCTTGAGGCCTTCTTCCTCCTGCACAAACTTCACGCTGCAACAAATATGTTTTTAGGCACGTTTTTAAAATATTAGTGTTTGTAAATAGTTTTTAATTGTATATAAGAATGGACTGTATTTTTTGTCTTTTACATTTGGGATTGGATAGGACTTGATATATGGACATTGAATTAGTATAAGTTGTGCAATTATTATAGTCATGGACTACCCTACAAATAAAAAACACTAAAAATAACAAAAATGGACTTAAAAAGAAACCGTGGAGTACACAAACTAATGAAAAAAACCAATGGAGTACAGTAAAACAAAGGACAAAAATACAATAATGGTATACCACAGAAAAATGTATAAAAAAAACTTGAACTTACTGTTGCCACATAATGCTGTAGTTGTTAAAGCCAGTTAAGACACCCGCGTTTCCTCAGCCGATGGAGATGGTTCAGAAGAAGAAGGCGAGTCTTGTGTCTCACGTGGAACTATTGCGACTGTCCTCAGTGACAGAGGAGGATTCCATAACGTCATTCTCATCAAACATGAGGGGTGAAATGGACATTGATGCCGTGCTTGCCATACTCACTTGTGAGCATTCTGGTGTTGGTGTGCAGCTTGAGGAGGAGAGAGATATTGTATTTGCAAATGCAGTGTTCAAAAACAGCAGTGCACTGGTCATAGAACTGCCATTCCTTGCATCCAGCTCCACACCTTCTTCACTGATCATGGACCTTTGAGTACTGCTTTCTTAAAGCCTTCAGCTTATTTACCACTTGTTGCGATTTTTTGATGCCCCTGTCTGTTAATATTTTAGCAATATTGTAATAAACAGTAGGATCTTTAACTGTTCCAGTAATTTGCTGCAGTATTTCCTCCTCCCCATGAACGCTCAGCAGTTCTCGAACCTCCTCGTCCTTCCAATGTGCCATTATCTTCTGCTTGCCTGGGCAGCATTTATTTGACATCACTATTGTGTGCCGTTAGACCTCCAATCAGCTCCTTGGTGTGCAACCCGGGTTAAAAAACCCGGGTTGTGCCTTTCACACTGCACGCCTACCTGGGTTCGACCCGGGAATAACCCTTCTTTTCACCCGTGTTGAATTCCCGGGCCATTAGACCCGGGTTGAGGCACCCGGACCCTTTCACACTGAGACCTTATCCGGGTTTTTGCTACTTGCCCCGGCAAAAACCCAGGTTTTTAGGGAGATGTGAAAGGGGTTTCAATGTTAGTAGGTAAAGCCAAGCCAGGTACCCACTATACTATTAATAATTGTCTGATTGCATAGTGTGGATGCTGGACCTATATGTACCTATATGTATGACCTATATGCAGCAAAACAGTCCAGAATCCCTGCAGACAGATGATAGTATTGGATGAATTGCACAGCTGATACAACCGATGCTGTGTCAATCCCATAAGGACATAGCGATGTCAAAACATCTGGATGAGAATTTGACAGTGTGTACATGTGATTTCCCCAACTATCAGACCCTTTTGTTGGGAGCCAGGGAAATCGTGCTGGCGTGTACCTAGCTTAAAGCTGGGTATACTCTGCAGTGATTATCAGTCACAGTAGGAAGTGACCGATAAATGGGGCGATTTTGCACTAGGGGAAGGTCCTGATATTGGCGCCACTCTTCTCTCCCACTGGGACAAAAAATTTTGGCTAAAGAGGCAGGGGCTCTCAAGATTGACAAGAGACCCTTGCAGACTGCACAGCCTCCTATCAATCTCAGCACTGGTTGGCTACACAGGCCTACTATCAACAGAGAGCTTTTATCACTTTATTATTGCTGCTCTTGACCATAATTATGGAGTCAGATAGATGGGGAAACTCCAGCCAAGAGATGGAGATACAAGTACGATAGTTGTCATTGGCCATACACTACATGATATCGGGAGCTTGCTCAACCTCAGGCATGCTTAATGAAATAATTATAACAGGGCATTTCTGGGACAATTATTGGTTGTTTCGAAAATCCATCCTGACCACTCAGTACAGGGAATTCTCAATAATTATATGATCGACCTAATAATTGCTGTAGTGTATGACCAGCTTTAAGCATGCATGTCCTTCCTCTGTTACTGAGTTTATCTTTTGAGGAGGAAGGCATTGTGATATAATTGCAGCTTGATATCTTGGGATTTCCTGTTCAGATAAGAAAGGCTCTCGAAATTCACTTTGAAAACTATGTGCTGTAACTGTAGTGCCAGAGATACAGTTAGTAGGAGACCATGGACACTTCCACTTGCTGTTTAAAGAGAAATTGACTAATAATATGCATGGCTGCCTAGGGAGCATAGATGATTTATACCTTGTTATATGGAACTTTTCAGGAACTATTCCTTAAAGAATGCTTTCCTAAATGGTGTTCCATTTCAAGGAGGCACATATAATAAATTATTACATGGCTAAACCTCTCATTATTTCACATTGCCAAAAGACACTACACTTCTTATATTACATACAGTATGTACTTATCTGTGTATTCAAATATATTTGCATGAGCTTCAGCAAACCAGCTGGGGTATATTTAACAAAAAAAAATTTCCCCCGAAGGGAAGCTGCTCCAGGCTCGCCTGTGTTCGCGGCGAGCCTGGCAGCTTCCCCTTTAAAATTTACTAATACTTACCCCTCCGCCGAGGTCCCTCGAAGTCCCTCGAAGTGCTCTGCCCGCAGCGCAGGCACTTCATATCGAATGAAGTGCCTGCGCATGCACAGAGACTTCAAAGCCGCACTTAGAAATTTTCAGCCCAGATATGAAAACCCACTGCGCATGCGCAGGGTCTTCATATCTGGGCCGGAGTCTTCTAAGTCGGACGCGTCTGCCGGACAGGTAAGTTTTGTCTTTTTTTTAACAGGTTTTAATGTTTTTTTTTATTTTTAGAAGTTTTTTAAAAAAAACAAATTTTTTTTAACTTTTTTTTTTTTTACATGGCCGCATCCACTGTCATTCAAGCGGTCTCCCCACACATACCCCGCTTTTCCTTTGGCGTTATTTTTTCCTTCACTGCCGAATCAGAATTTCGGCAGTGAGGGATAGTAACTTGTATTTACTGCTGGCACCCGTTAAGATCAACGGGCCAGCGAATCTTTACGAAGTGTTTGTGCATCGCCATGGAAACAGCAGATTTCCATGGCGAATGCACTTTAGTAAATTTCAAAATGTAAATTTTCAAGTGATAATGAGCGTTTTAGTGTTAAAACACCCATTATCACCCGAAAATTTAAATAGTAAATGGAGCCCCAGCTGTTTTCTTTGTATGTCTGCTATCCTTTTCCCCTTTGTGGTATTTAGCAATGGCTGCTACAGTGCTGGAGAAATAACTCATATCTCCAGTCTTGGTCTCAGAATTTATTGATACTGCTGTCCCCATCATTATGTAGGGAGACAGTGGGGTGCAGGGATTCAACAATCAGAGAAGAGCTTTGGTCACCTCCACTTGATCTCCAAAAGGATCACTACCACAGGATGTACCGTAACAGATAGGATGTCCCCAATTACCACTTTCTTCAGCGTTATCAGTTTCTTCGAGACACCTCTGTTTTCCACATGTGAATGGTCACCATACATGTCAGATATGAGGAATCCAGAAGATTCTGACATTGTTGTGGAAAGAGCATATGGAGGATTGCTGTATAACCTTCTGCAGCAGTGGACCAGTTAACATCATTGTCCATGGCTGTAAGCAGGAAGGCTCCCAGTGTAGCCATTCCACAATTATTATGTGGCCAAAACTTACAGCCACATAATATTGGTGCATGATATGCATGCAAAACACTGGATTTATAATAGAAGGTGTATCTCTTGACTGCCTGTCATATTTGTCCTATACCAGAGATTGAACATTACATGATATAATGAATAAATATCAAATGCAATGACCTTGCATTAAATATTCTACTGTTCACAATGGCAGTTTTGGCCTTAAGATGATCATTATTGGTCGTTCAAGCTTAAATTCCAATAAAGGTTCCTAAATAATTTGTAGTCTGGTGTTTAAGTTTTGTAAATAGTTTTATACGGTTTAGTATATGCCAGTTGACGTGGTATATTTATTATTTTTCTCCCTACATAATTTTACAAAACAGGTGCATATTTGCACATTCCGCACAACTAGCAAGATTCCCAGACATAGGCACACAGGACCTGATTCAGACTTAAGAAGGTACTTAAAATAAGAGAGGAAAGTTACTCCTGGGCTAAACCATGTTAATTGCAGAGGAGTCATATTTCATCTGTTGCAAACAGTATTAGAGCAGGGTTGCCGACTTTAGCCAGCTTCCCTCCGGGAGATCCCAGAGGGAAGCTAGCAACGCATGCAGGGGGAGGGGCTTAATGACGCGATTTATGCAAATTACATTATTAAACCCTGCCCCCTTCATCATACGTACCCAGTTTTAGCTTAAATAGGCATCGGAACAGGGCTTGATGGTGCAAATTGCGCCATCAAGTCGCTCCCTGGCCCTAGCAACACTAGTATACTAGTGTTGCTAGGCAGGGGGGCAGGACTTGAGACCCGTGGTTTCCATGAAACCACAGGCCTCAAGTCCCATGTGGGAGATTTGCGGGATACCGGAAGAACTGCCCGAATTTTGGGAGTCTCCCGAACATTCCGGGAGAGTTGGCAACAGTGTATTAGAGTTGAGAGGTGGCGTTTCCCAGCCCGAGTTTAAATAACAGTGTGATAGTTTAGCTGGTCAGCATCTGTGTACAATAAGCAGTTTAAAGATATATCTCTGCATGCAAAGAATACAATTTACTTGACTCCCCCTGAAATCTGCATGGTTTAGCCTAGTGGTGACTTTTCTCTCTTATTTTAAGCACCTTCTTAAGTCTGAATCAGGTCCACAGTGCCTAATATTCATAAAGGGCAATTCAACATAGGTAGAAATACAGTATGGGTGTAAACGTGCAACTAATTTGAGACTCTGCAACCAATTTAGATAGTATTGATTTTGACCTGTCGACCCCTGACATAGCTGCTAATGATGACTGTACTAAAACTGACAATGTGTTTGCACATGCAACAGAAGCTTTGTAAAAGATTAATATAATTGTGAATAAGGGCACAAGTTTGTTCATCCTCAATCCATGTGGGTTCACTGTTAACTGCAAAATGAATTACTCACAGCTTGGAAGAAGAGCCACCCTCCTTTGTATCAGCCTCCTCATGAAATAGTTTTGCAACAATCCTCAGTGCAGCTATGGCAAGAAGTCTTTGGAGATCAATTTTAGATGTCTGATATACTCACCCTGCAGCAGCAATGATTTACTGGTTTCCATCACTGTAATTAGAAGTTTATGGATAATGGAATTCTGGGTGTATGGATCAAAGTCACAAATCTAAGCTAGGTGAAAAACAAAAAGCAGGGATAATATTTTCAGATACACAGCTTGCAGCTGCAGGAATAAAATATGCATAACCAGATTTTGAGATTAGAAACAGAGACTGATAGAATAACGTTACATAAAACACTTCACAAAACTCCAGTCTCACATAACAATGTAGAAACACATGAAAGAGAGAACTAAGTGAACAGCTTGAATAGTTAAATAGAAAAAAAAAAAATCCCCAAAAACTTCCTACTTTTTACTTTGACAATCATTCCTGCAAATCACATGCAAACACACTTGTGCCTTGGTCATGCCAACATTAAGTAATTTAGTGTGACATTCTGAACTCTAGGCATTTGTTTAATGCAGGGCATTTAATAAATGCCAGGGTAACAAAACTCGCTTTTGTGCTTTAAATGTACACATATAATACATTTTCAGAACATAGGAAGCTGCTAGTTTTAAATCTGTCAAGCAAAACAGAGCTAGGAAATGTAAACACACCCCATGACAAAATTAATTATACATCAGTGAGCCCTGAAGTGATAGCTTTGCAGCTGCTAGAAAAGGACCCTCCCCAGGGGTCTGTTATATTTTACCCTGATGTTTAGATTCACTCCCCCAGCTAAAGGGCTGGGAAGTTCATCAAGGATTCCAACTATTCTTATCCTTATCAGTTTACAAGCACATTTCTCCTAAAGACAAAGAAAAAATAAAAAGATTTATATCCAGTCTATGGAAATATCTACACTTTGTACAATTTGTATCATTTAATGTGTATTTTTTTTATACATATTTTATTACACACAACACACAAAAATATATTCACCGCATTATGTTTTTTTTGTTTATATTATTATTATTTGTTCATCATATTATATTAAACTATATATTCAGCACATTAACCCAGATCCAGACCTACGTTCCCATTAAGTTTAATTGCGTAGCGTATTTCCGCTAGCAGATTTTCTATGCACTCCCCTCGCGCGTAGATACTTGTGCCGATCCCTACCTTAACTTTTCACAGCGTAACTACTGACGTACGTATATGCCGCACGTACGTAATTGTCTAAGCATGCCCATACTGTACAATTAAAATCACGCCACCTCTGAAGCGTAATTACGGGTGTTGTATAGTTGGCACGCCTCTTCGTTCATAGTTACGCTGTTGATACTAGGCTAGTACGTACGTTCAGAGTTACGTGGCATAACTGACTAATGTAAATACGCCAGCGTAGTTAGTTCTGGATCTACCCCATTATTTGTAAATCTTCATCTCTCCTCCTAATTATCTGATAAAACAATTGTGACTCACACTGTACAGACGTCTGCACAGAAGACTTCCAGAAGAGTTGGACAGATGGTTGTAGATATGTACACACTAACTGCATTTGTTGGTAAATGTGAATTTTAGGACGTTCATAAAACCAAAAACTTAGAACTTAGTTCCGTACTCCTGAAGATCTGTTGGATCCTAAGGATCGCTGATCCACAAGGATGACTTAAGGCTACCTTATGGCCAGGGGTAGATTGGCAACTTAAAACGGCCCTGGAATAAAATCTGCAAGAGGCCACATGTGGGCGAGATCACTATTGGCGGAGTAAAAAAAAATCTGTAAACTGGATTAGTACAGAATAAAGAAATAAATGATAAAAGCAGTGCAAAATACATGGTATGAGGGCAGGGTTATGTAGTGCAAATTAAGTGTGTTATGTAAAAGAATTACAAACAAAGACAACATCTACTGACTAATATTCCACAACCCAATAAAGAGATTTATAATGACCTCTATGCAATGCAGGTAGTCAGTGCCACCCAAGTGACCACCACCCAAAAAATACAGCATCTTAGTCACCACCACCCAATACATAAAATATCCTAGTGACCACAGGATACAGACATCATTTTATCAACCACCACCCATGACAGTCTAGTATTCTTCAAATACGGTTGCAGTCCCCGGTTAGAATGTCTGATTCCCGAAATAGGGACATCCGAAAGTTCCTTTTTAGATGTCCCTATTTCGAATGTTCCTACAGTTCAGAATTTTTTGTTCAGAATGGGTGAGTATGCCAATAATATTGTGCAATTTCATAGGGGGCAGGGCCTCGCGGATTTGTCCTGGGCTCCACTATTTCTGACGTTGGCCATGATAAAAAAAAAGCACCACAGTGACCTTAAATACAATATAGAAATTACACCAGTGCCTAGAAATGAAATGATTTATATTTCACACAACTGTTTCTCATACATAGAAATATATATTTTTTTACTTTACTTTAAAAATAACATACAGTACTTTCACTTGTTATTAATAATGCTAAATATTATTAATACTAAGTAAAACTACTGTCTACTATTTTTAATAATATGTAAAAATACAGCAGCGCTACAATAAATATTTTTAAATACCTAATTCTGCAGCAAATGTAGTATTTTTACTCCTGTAAATAAAAAAGAAGTGCCTTAAATTTGCTGAATGCTACTTAAACCACCCTTATTTATTTCTTATTTATCTATTAACAGGTTTTTATATAATACCACAAAATGACACTACAATTTTTATGACAATAATTTTAACAAGCATACTGTGTGCGTAAGAAGCCTCTGTCCACAAGCATAAAGTTCTGGGGGATTGAAACACAAGTGCAAGCGCTATATATCACATATCAGGTTGTATGGTAAAGATGCTCTGAATGATCCAGTCACACAGCAGTGATAGTAGCAGAACTGATGGGAATTTTACTATGGAAAGAAAAAGTGTTCAAGTTTGTGTTTTTTATATGAAACAGAATAGAAAACTGGATAGAAAACTAGTTGTTAATAGGGTAAACAAATGTTAAGAAGTAAGGAATTTTGTAAGTTTGTCAGAAGAGATGAATTTTAGTGGAGCTCTTGAAAGGAGTATGGGTCCCCTTTGTGAATGGCCCGAAAATAAATGGGTGAGTATGCGAATTGCATACTCTCCCATTCATTAAAAAAACAAAAACCATTGCAGCGGTTACTCGCAACGAAGGTGAGAAGGTTTTTCTAGAGAGTGGGTTCAGCCACCAGGAATCAGAGCATTTGTTTAATGTAGAGGTGAGCTGGGATTTATCTTGTGATAAGTGTGGATGTGTATGCAGGGGCAGTCTTAAGCTGTCCATACACAGGGACAATTTCCCAAAGAAAGGTCCCATTATCACTGCCATACACTTCTCCTGTTGGGAACGAAAATCCTAGCAGAAGAGGAAGGCCTTAGAAGAAAACAGAACCTTTCAGCTAGTGCCCGATATAAAGTAAAACATTTTCAAAAGATGAAATAATTGTACCAGAGTGTTTCTTGTATGTTTATTTGTCGTTTGAAAAATGTATCATGCCCACTAACTACTGCGATTATTTGCCCGATCACCTGATAATTGGATGATCAGGCCAATAATCACTCTAGGATATGGCTATATGGGTATATAGACAGTACGGGCCAGATTTACATGAGAGATGTTACCCATAGCAATCAATCAAATTCTAATATGTAAAAGGAAAGTGAGAGCTAGAATCTGATTGGTTGCTATAGGCAACATCTCCACTTTTCCTTTCCCGCAGTTTAGAAAATCTGGCCCTAGGTGTGTAATATATTAAGGGAGTTCAATAAGGAGACCATTGCAATAATCAATGCAGAAGATGGTTACTGCATGGATGAGAGTTTTTGTAGTGTGGGATATTTGCGTATTCTGAGTTTCTAAGTTTTTTTTATATGTATGTAGCAGGATTCAGAAACAGACTGAAGTCAAGGGTAACCTAGGCAGCAAGCTTGACAAGTAGGGATTATTGCAGTATTAACAGAAATATGGCCAACACATATGGGGCCAGATTTACTAAGCTACAGGTATAGAAAATGGAGATTTTGCCCATAGCAACCAATCATATTCTAGCTGACATTCTCTAGTATGTAATAGGAAAATGAGAGCTAGAATCTGATTGGTTGCTATGGGCAACATCTCCACTTTTACAAACCTGCTGCTTAGTAAATCTGGCCAATGGTGTGAGATCAGGAGTGTATAGGTAGACTTCCTATTTTCTAATGTGTCATCTGCATAGGGATGTTACTGAAAACCAAATGACTTTATTTGCTGTTGAAGGGAGCTGATATAGACAAAGGGCCGTATTCAGAGAACCGTCAGTGAAAGGTTCGCAATTATACGCACTGACGTTGCAAGGCAACACTCATGACACTCCCCTAACACGGACAGTTTTTCTGTGACTTACAAGTCCATACAGTACCTCTAACTATACGTGTGAACTTAGGTGTGTATAATACTTCCGTACGTGTGTATCTAACTAACCGCTCCCTCAAGCAGTCATTAAAATGCCTCCCCCCACCCACTTTCACGTATCTGTCTCCGGACGGATTATAACCATGCCCCTCCGTAGTTATTTTCTCACGTGCGATTCACAAGTCTGTGCCTAATGGATTTCCGTGTGTAAAATCTACGTAGATAGCGTAAATTTAGTTACTACACATGTGCAGTTCAACAAATCATAAAAATACGTCACGTCACGCAAAAATGGTTCTCTGAATACGGCCCACAGAGAGGAATGGACCTAATATTGAGCCTTGTGGTACTCTAACAGATAAGGAGAAATAAGATAAGTAGAATGTGAACCAGGAAAGGGCTGTGTAGTCACATTAATAGAAGAAAAGAACCACAGTGCTAACAAAGTAAACCACCAAAAAAGTAATTTGCCAATTTTGAAAAATTAAATATGAATATCGAGCAGGAGATAAAATCAAACTGCACCTGCAGTATAAATTAACTGATCTGAAGCAATTTCTATCTTGGAAGTAAATTTTAAAGAGAAAAGTCTGAGAAAGGCTTAGGCAAGATGAAACGCGTCAGTGGGAACGCCCCAATTGTGATGTGTGAGCACAGCTGATCTTTTCATTCGATACCTGGTTAGTGGTCTTCGGTTCCACAGGAGCGTGAACTGCGGGTGGCCTCTGCAGCGTTCGCCATACAGACTGCCCTCTGGAAAGAGCTCTTAGCTCTGTCCCTAGACTGCTTTACCTGTATTTTGTGCTTTAGCAGTGATTATACTGAACTTCCAATACCTTTTAACTTGGACTTGGGGAACACGTTAATATTACAAACTTACTCATTGGTACTGAACTGACATTCTCTCTCATTCGATTTATTCATTATATACGAGCCATTGTTTTTCCATCTGGATTAGTGAGTTTCTCAGCTCATTTTCAACTACTGTAAGTACTTTGCACAGTCTGGATACTGTTCTAATTTTTTATGGGACATTCAAAATCCTACTGAACAACGTATTTTCCCCATTATCTGCTAAAAATTTGATTGAATTACAGCTGCTCACACGTACCATTTTTACTGTTTTATTGTTTTGTCATGTGGTTTGTTATTTAACTTTTTTAATTTTTCATACTTCATATACTATTAAAATTTGTTTGATTTTATCTGCTGCTCGGGATTCATATTTAATTTGTCAAAAATGGTGAATTACTTTTTTGGTAGTTTACTTTGTTAGCGCTGTGGTTCTTTTCTTCTATTATATATTTTTATGGGGGAGTAGGCAAGACACTACCCACACGCAGCTGCTCTTCATATATACCTTTCAACCTAGGTGTACCTAAGTTCACCTTCCTCTTTTGTGTAGTCACATTAATCACATTGGCTAAGATCGTTTTACCTAAGCAAGCATATCTAAATCATGCACTACTAGGTATAATGCACTCTCCTCGCACACGCATGTAACTTAAATAATTTACATGTTCAGAACTCTGCCTTAACTTTTCCTTGCAAATATCTGGTCATGCGTATCACCTTGTCGTATGTAAACGCCTAACACAGCCCATACTGTACAAATTTAAATGTCTCCCTCCATGGCCGGTGCTAGGGTGTTCGGTGACCCCCGGCGAACTTTAATTTTGCGCCCTTCTGTTTAACAATTTGACACCAGTGGCAATCCTAGATTATAATAAGCGTCATCATATAAAACAATTGTAACTACAATAAAACAACGCAAATCATAGTCACCACTATACAATAGTGTCCTCGGACCGGATCCAGATTTAATACCGTCAGGTGATTTACGGACGTAAGGTGCGTAAATCACCTGACTTAACTGGCATGCGCCCTCCAGATGTTACGCTAGGATTACTATATAATTTTATTTTATAGTAACTTTGTTCCGTCCGAGACCATTTTCAATGGGCTGGGCGGGGGGAAGCATGTAAAGTGTACAGTGTGGGAGGGGGCTCCCACACTGTAGTGGATCAGCGGTCGTACGGACCACTGATCCGCACGCCGCATTTAAGGCAGGCTTATGGAAGCTTAAGCTGCCATAAAGTCTGCACAACAGAGGGGAGTGACAGGGGGTGTGTACTCCCCTCTGTCTTGCGTAATTTCAGACCCGCGCACGCACGGAAAGCATGCAGGGGTCTGAATCCGGTCCCCAGTCTCCGCTATACATAAATATATACCCTCCATCCTGTCTCTCCAGCACCCAGCATCACCCATCATGTGTATCCAACACCCTGCATCCCCCATCATTTGTATCCAGCACCCAGTATCCTCATCATGTATATCCAGCACCTGGCATCCCCCATCATGTGTCTCCAGCACTTAGTATCCCCATCATGTGTATCCAGCACCTATTATCCCCATCATGTCTCTCCACCTCACAGTATCCCCATCATGTGTATCCAGCACCCAGTATCCCCATCATGTGTATCCAGCACCCAGTATTCCGCATCATGTCTCTCTAGCATCCAGTATCCTCCATGATGTCTCTCCAGCATTCAGTATCTCCATTATGTGTATCCAGCACCCAGTATTCCCCATTATGTGAATCCAGCACACAGTATCCCCCATCATGTCTCTCCACATCTCAGTATCCCCATCATGTCTCTCCAGCATCCAGTATTCCCCATCATGTCTCTCCAGCACCCAGTATCCCCCATCATGTCTCTCTAACACCCAGTATCCCTAATCATGTCTCTTCACCTTCCAGTAACCCCATCATGTCTCTCTAGCACACAGTATCCCCATCATGTCTTTCCACCTCCCAGTATCTCCATCATGGATCCCTAGCACACAGTATCCCCATCATGTCTGTCCAGCACCCAGTATCCCCATCATGTCTCTCTAACACACAGTATCCCCATAATGTCTTTCCAGTACCCCCATAATGTCTCTCCACCACACAGTATCCCCATCATGTCTGTCTAGCTCCCCATCATGTCTCTTCACCTCCCAGTAACCCCATCATGTCTCTCTAACACACAGTACCCCATCATGTCTCTCCACCTTCCAGTATCCCCATCATGGCTCTCTAGCACACAGTATCCCCATCATGTCTGTCAACCTCCCAGTATCCCCATCATGTCTGTCCAGCACCCCCATCATGTCTGTCCACCTCCCAGTATCCCCATCATGGCTCTCTAACACACAGCACCCCCATAATGTCTCTCCACCACACAGTATCCCCATCTTGTCTCTCTAGCACCCAGTATTCCCCTACATGTCTCTCCAGCACGCAGTATCCCCATCATGTCTCTCTAGCACACAGTATTCCTAATTTATGTCCTTTCCAATTACTTACCTTTGAAGTCTTCTTCCAGCTGCTGCCTCTCCTCCTCGGCGGGCTCTGCTTTGAATGACGCTGATGTGACCTCAGGTCAGTCCAGCGTCATTCAGCGAGGGGGAGGCACTTCTGCACTCTGCATCTGCCTGTCACACAAGCAGAGCAGAAGAGAATGGACACAGGCTCTGTAAGTCGCTCTCATCAGAGTGATGAGAGCACCTTACATTGTTTTACAGCGGCGTCCATCTCAGTGCTGCAGTGTAGGGAGCGGGGGGATGAGCGCCTATCCAGCATCCCCAGTGGAGCGGTTTCCGCCGGCCCTGTCTCCCTCCGCCCACAATGCATATAATCAGCTTGCACAGGGATGTCACGCCCTATCGTACAGAGTTATGTACAACATTTGAGTTACGAATGTAACATCTGCCATGCGCATGTGCATTGTGTTCCCACAGCCAGATTTACACATGCAGCATGTTACCTCTGTGTGTTTCCAGTACTCCTCTGTGCCTCTATCTACTGTCCTTTTCTGTGCCCCAGTATGCCTCCTGTCACACTTTCTTCCCCTGTATCAATCCATCTCCACTTTATCTTCCTGTATCTATACTATCCAACCTCTCTTTCTCTTTTTTCCATTCTTTTTTCTTTTTAATAAATCTTTAATTCTCAATAATATTTGCTGTCTTCTCACCTCTCTTTTTCTCCCTCCATCCTCTGCGGTGCTCTGCTTTGTGAATGACACTGACATACCTAAGGTAACACTGCTCTGGAAGCTGCAGTTGCCATGCTAACACATACAAAATACCTGGATCAATGATTCCCCTCCTTTCCACCAGCAGTTCCTGGCACTAGAACATCTTACGCTTTTTGCTTCTATAATAGAAGTTATGTTTTTTGGGGGGTGCATCGCAAGCTGAGAAGTAGAACACTGATAGACTGATGTCTAATAGCCAGACACTGAAATTCTATGAGCTGAATAATGCTAGTCCGTCCTAGGGGGGTGGGGCAGTAATCAGCAGTACCCCCTAATGGCAGCTTTGATTAAACTAATATATGGGTAGAAAATGATCTCTTTTTCAAATAAATCGTTAGAACTGCATATTTACTGCATATTTAAATATGAGCATGTAGCATATTTAAATATGAGTATTTTATAGTTTTCCTTTAAATGGGTAGTCAGTTACCTTTAATAGCACACCCCTCCCCCTTCTAAGCATTCAAACACTCCTTAAACTCACCTGATTAGTAGTTAGGTAATTTTTTTAAATTGCCCTCCACCACCCACTGCTTACTGAATGATGGAGGATTGAAGATTAGAAGCATGAAGGACTGCAGCCAACATCTCAATATAGCCTATGTGTAAGTTAAAGGGCTAAATGAACTAGAGATTGTAAATGGAGTTTGTCATTAAAATCGTTAAAAAAAAAGTCTATTCCATTCATAATTATTACTTATTACAAATGCACATAGTTTTATTTATAATTGAAAAACTAATTATGATGATTTAATAGTTTGATATGCTATATAAATAAAGTTCTTATACTACATTTGACAAAAGTAACTTGTTTGTATACAGTAGATCTTAAATGAACTTATCCTTGGGGTAATTTTAAATGCATCCTATTAGCCTTCACAGATTCTTATATCCATAATATCTGGTGTGTGTGTATTTGTTGTACACGTGATATGCTTAAGTTCGTTTGTGTATTTAAATGTTATTTTCCCCCCTTTTTTTTTTCAAGCTGGCAATCTTTAGTTGTTTTACTTTATATTTTGTTTTCATGTGTATAAATAATCCATTATGGTATCTGCTGGAATTACTCTACAAAAAAAGTGCAAATTTCCCCAGCAAACCATGCTGCAATACTAGGTGTGCAAATGTATTTATTTTTAGTATGTATGGCTAATTGCTGCAGACTTATTAGATACAACTATACTTCATGTTAAATTCTAATTTCGATTTGAGTTAGAAAACCCCACTTTTCTGATTTTACATTTCCCTCTCCTTTAAATTAAGCATGGTGTTTCCAAGGTTTTTTGTTTTGTTACACTCAACTCTGAATCTGCCTTCCAGAATCTAGTAGTCAGCTGTGTTTTCAGTGTATGCTGAAACATGGTTGGTAATTATGAATGATTTGTGCAATTATGAATAATACATCAAAAGACCACACTATTTTATTAAGATGAATTAACAAAATATGTATGTAATCTATAATACCAAATAGACCTACAGTGCTGGAAACTATTTTTTTTACAGCAGCTATTGTATCATGCTCACCTTTTTTTTTTTTTTTATGTGAAATTTACCCTCAAACTTGTGCTCGTTCATTTGTGATAACAGACATGCAGTTGCAACAAGAATTAACAGCTTTTTGTGGCTTTTTTTGTGACTTGTATAGATTTCTGATGAGATATGGCTGCACTGTTTTGCTGTGAAATCATCACTACATAGTAACCTATATAAAAAGGAAAATAACCATAACTTTTTTTTTTTAGTATGCTAAAGGTCATGGAAAGATGGAAGGGTTATACAAATAGGGCTTTGTTTACTTTATACGTGACATTTACTGTGCAAAACAAAAAAACTTTATTAGACCGCCTGGCCAACCTGTGGCTTTCCAGGTGTTGTGAAACTACGCTCCCAATGTGCTTTTTATGTATTAGATCTGCCTATGCAGTTCAAGCATTGCTGGCAATCTTAGTTTCTTTTGAACACCTGGAAAGTTACAGGTTGGGAAGGCCTGCGCTATATAGTGTTATACGCTCCAGATGGCTCAATGTATTACACAAACTTGGTTTTGCTTTGTGTAACTAGCACTAGATAAGGCTTGGCATGTCATACCAAGCAGGATGCAGCTCCTAAAATGTATATTTGCTATAACTCCCCAACAATTGATCTGCCATCTATTAGTTTCTGTCCTGTATCAAAAGGGATCTGATCGGTAACCTAATACAAGATTGAATACTTTTCTATGCAGAAAGACACTTTAGTTATCTGTCAGATAAGTTACATGGAAGCTGCTAGAAACATGGTTTTAGGTATTGCTATTGTACTGGTTTCTCTTTATTCAGGCATTTGAGGCAAGAAAACCAATAATGGGACTGATTCAGAGCTGCTCTTGCATATTTTATAGGTGCAAGGGGAGGCAAAATTTATCTGAGGTGAAATTTCTTAGCTGAACTCTATTTTCTAAAATTAAACCTAAAGCTATGCCGTATTTGAGTTCTACAAAAATGGCATAGCTGATCTGTACACTTGTACCTGATTAACCCTTCCTCCCAAACTCTGAATCAGCCCTGATGAGATTTAATGTACTGCTAGTAGCAACAACATTTATGTGCTTGTCCCTGATGAAAGCACCTAGCAGAAGTGAGCAATGCTGAGTGTAGGAGACTGCTGGAGGATATGGCTGTTGTCATTGGAAAAAAATCATGGACAATATGGTGGGGAGGAATTTCTTAAACTCTCAAAGCTAATATAAATGAGCTCTCCCCAAAGCATATAAATTAGGCAAAAAAAAAAAAAGTTTCTAGCCTACTTGCACACAATGCAGTCAGTATGTATTGTGCGCACGCAGTACCATTACTTGCACATTGGAATATAGGGCCACCATCGGGGGAGAGCCGGGCCTGGAGCTGATGGGAAGAGGGGGGGGGGGCACTGATAACTAGTTCTGCAGCAGCAGGTATTGACGCTATCTTACCATCAGTACTTACTGCTCAGTTATTCATTAGTGGGCCTATGCACACCACCCTGCTGGTCCACAGCGTCCTGTCCCTATGTGACATCACCGAAAATGTCACATAGAGGACGGGGCCCTTTATCTTTTTCCCGGACCCAGCGGTTTCTGATGGTGGCCCTGCAGCCAAATGATGCTGCTTTTTGAAGTGGAATTCACCCAGGGCCAGCCCTAGCTATAGGCAGTATAGGCGTTGCCTATAGCGTAATCTAGTCAGGGGGGGTACCCCAGGGCAGAAAATGAAATCCAGTACATTTGTAGCAGCTCCTCACCCTTGTAAAGCAGAGTGGTGCTGATCTTAAGTCAGCTGTCTGCCCAGGCACCATTGTACTTCCACTGTGATCCTCTAATAGCAGTGCTGATTTTCTACTAGGGTGCACCAACAAAATCTTGCCTAGGGCACCAAATTGGCTAGGGCATGCCCTGAATTCACTCTCCGATGGCATGGTAATCTTTAGGTAAGCCCTTGCATAAGATCCACCATACCATATTTTGGTCTTCTACATGCAGAACCCCACCTTTAGTCTCTGCATGTGGAAAGCCCACATACGGAATGGCCAATATGTGAGCGGAGAGTGCAGAATAGTTCAGGATCTGGATTAGTTTTAATTGCTCTTCAAAAAGATCGATAGAAATCCTCGCTGACAAGTTATATAATACCAGAGCTTTTATGATCATTTGATTTTCGTTACCTTTAACTGTTCTGATATTTTGCAATCAGAAAAGAAACTCCAGCTGTATTTTATGGCCTGAACAATATTCGGTTTTAAATTTTAAGTGTGTAATCAATCCATATTTATTATGCTCAGTAATCAATCATGTTGCCACCTTTATGAACCATTTCAGAGATACTGGCAACAGCGGAGTGTCAGTTGTTACCAGCAACCCTTTCTGTGCCGATGTCAGATATGTTTGTTACAGATTGTAACACTTGTCTTTGATGCCTGGTGGTATGGTTTTGCTCTTATGATATTGAAATGATTCAATTTAATGTGAAGATAATTGAAAGTGTTGCTTAACTAGTGTTTGTGTTCTAGAATACAAAACATGTTGACTAGCTTCTAATGATAGAAACTTCTGTAGCACAAAATATTTATGTATCTATTTTCTATTCTCCCTTTGATTACATTGTATTGTATCCGTCACTGCCTCTTGTATCCACCCATCTCGTGTGACGTCTATAGGAAAGTTCCATTGGTGAAGGGAACAAGCGTCTCTTGATCGATTGGTCGAGTCTACATTAGTGTATACAGCTTCCATTGGTCGAGTCTGGCTGTGTCGTTGGCCGTGGAAGGTTCCCGGTGTCTGTGCCGCTCCTTGTCTTCCAAAATTGACCCTCATCCCCCGGGAACCGTCACTCGGGGCCTGCCCCTGGACTGGAGCGTTGTATTAAGAGTCCGGCAGGCTTCGGGCCCAGTTACGGCGACCGGGGGAGAGGAGTGGAGAGGGTGGCAGCGGATCATAGCAGAGAGCCGGGGACGTAGCCTCTCACACGGTGGTCGGGCCTGTGTGACGGGGAGAGACGTCTTTGGAGCACAGCGGAGCCCCATCTCGGAGTGGTCCCGGGGCGGGCACACCAAGGCTTCCTCCCCTGGGTTTGATGATGAACCCGCGGCGGGGGTCCGGATCTTCCCCGGCAGCTCCTATCTCCAGCGGCTGAGACCTACACCACACCAGCGGTGGGTAACCATGGCCCAGCTCCGAATGCGCTAATAACCTGCTGTGATGGCTGTGCCAGGCAGCGGATGGCATGGCTCCCTGGGTATAAGCTGAGGAGCAGATGTCATGGGTGTATGGGGAATGTCCTGGGATTACTACTGCGATGGGTTTTACTGGCAGGGACAACATATTACACCATATACACAGTATTGTCTGGAAGGGCCAGTGATCGTCACAAGCTGCTTTTATCGGTTTCCTTCCCTCTGAATGTACAATATACTAGTCTATTTGGTCTTACATGCTAAGTGTAGAGAGCAGTGTTCAGCAGAGCTGTTATCAGTTTGCTTCCAGGCATGAAAAAACAGTGATAAGTTATGGCACAAGTTAGAAAGTTTCTCATATACAGATAACTATGCTGTAATGCATCTTTACTTGAATGTAGCCCCCTTTTTGCTGCTCTGGACACGGGCTACTCAGTAAAAAATTTTTTTAGGTGTCCTACAGTATTCCAGGCCCACACTGGAGGCCCTATGGTAAAGTGTAAGATGTTCTAGCCAGTGATCGTCACAAGCTGCTTTTATCGGTTTCCTTCCCTCTGAATGTACAATATACTAGTCTATTTGGTCTTACATGCTCAGTGTAGAGAGCAGTGTTCAGCTGTTATCAGTTTGCTTCCAGGCATGAAAAAACAGTGATAAGTTATGGCACAAGTTAGAGAGTTTCTCATATACAGATAACTATGCTGTAATGCATCTTTATTTGAATGTAGCCCCCTTTTTTGCTGCTCTGGACACGGGCTACTCAGTAAAAATTTTTTTAGGTGTCCTACAGTATTCCAGGCCCACACTGGAGGCCCTATGGTAAAGTGTAAGATGTTCTATAAACGCATCCAAGTGTATATGTATGTATGTATTTTTTTTTCCTCCTCTCCACAGACTAATACATTACCTCCCCCAGACTTGGGCATCCCAAAAATCTGTTTACCACCAAATATGTCACTTGACTCTGGTTGTCATGTAAATTTATGACTGCATAGCCTTAGCCTATTGAACACCTGCAAAAATAAATCAAGGAAACATATGTATTCTAACCTTAAAGCATTTTTTTTGTTAAGTTATGGAACTGCTGCTTTCAGCACATAATAGTCCCCATTTTGAGGTTATTGTTTAAAAATGTTAGGTTTTTTTTTTGTGGTTTTAATTTGTCACTGTTTTTCCTCTAACTTTTTTTTATTTTTTAGAACTTTAGTAATTGTATGGACATGGTATTGTCCCTGTAGCTGTTCAGGGAGGTTTTAGGCTGGTTAGGTGGATACTTATACATTCAGTGAGAACTTTGTAAACCCCCTGGGGGTTCTTGGCTTGTAAAAGAGGATCTGGGTGTGACGTTTTGTCTCCAAGTAAATGTTTCTTGTTTTTATTGGAATGACAAACACTCCTAGAGCTTATCTGTTACAAACAGTCATTGGAAAATGAACAAAAATAAATAACAGAATTTAAAAAATAACCATGAAACTATCAAGCAACAAAAAAGTAACTGGATCACACAAAATCTTGTATTATATTTTAATGTGTTGAGAATATGCAGATACTTGGGGATGTCTGAAGCAGGCAAGCA
This sequence comes from Limnodynastes dumerilii, assembly GCA_011038615.1. NCBI lineage: Eukaryota > Metazoa > Chordata > Amphibia > Anura > Limnodynastidae > Limnodynastes > Limnodynastes dumerilii. The sequence goes on from WWET01003413.1 coordinate 135,236, forward strand.
GCATTCAAGTGTTGTGTTTTATTTTTTTTTTGTAGCATGGGCAAGTCATCTACTATTGTCCCTTCTATATTGTTTTTTTGTCTTTGCTTTTTTCCTTCAGTGGCCACAACCCCCCCCCCCCCCCCCCCCCTCCTTC
>WWET01003413.1:155467-176933 GCA_011038615.1 Limnodynastes dumerilii
TCAGATAGCCTAAGTTTTAAAATACCTCTGACACAAACTGAATGTTTCTTGTGCTGGCTTCAGTGTTCTGCAGATGCTTCTGTTGCTCTTTTTTTTTCCTTTAATGCATGAGCTGTAACCTGTCAAAACTTGCACACTAAAGAGACTTTCTCATATCCCCTTCCCCCTGAATGATAGCAGTGTACTAGGAGCCACAGAACTCTGTTTTGGCTTCTGTATGAATTGTGCTAGGTCATAAGGTTTTTTGTTTTATACTTTTATGGAAAAGGGGGCTTCATAAGAACATAAGGGTAACTCCATGAGTCTTGTTTACCAGATTTTGTTATGTATGTTAAGAAGAAAATGGTAGTGTTACTGCAGTATAAGGTGCTAATCTGTGATCTGTACAGCCTCTAGATACCTGCAAGTAGCCCTCTTATGGTATGCCAGTTGTCTGTTGGATAGTATTTGGTCTGCATCCAAAACGAAGCCAAACCTAGGGCCTGCTCACAATCTAGCCCGCAGTTCCTTTCCATTTATACCTTGCCTGGTGTTGCTGTGTACTCTAGTCTTGCATGTTTATTATTTTATATATAAACTTAATTTTCGCTAAAATAACTGACAACATCCCATTGGATTAACGCTCTTGTGATTGTGAGTACTATAAACACCATTTCCATTGTGGTTCTGCAGGTGACGTTAGCTTCTTCTGAAGTTGTTTTGTTTTTCTGGGAGGTAAAGCACGTATTACCCTTTTCTATTGAATCATTTATTGGACGTTTTGGCAGGCTGTCAGGATCAGTGCCCTGTGTTTTTGACAGATAATCTAGTTGTGACACACAGCCACCTCCCTTCATCCTGAAAAGTGCGCTTGGTAAATAAAAATGGGAGGCTACACCCACAAAAGTAATGGGATTTTCATTTAATAGCAGCTGTTCTCTTATTTATACAACATATTCCAAGGACACTGACTTTCATTAAAGAGAATATTGTGAAAAGCTGCCATCAGCACCTGTTAAATTGCAGTTTTGTTTTTCAGATAAGGTACATCTCCCAGACCCAAGGGCTTCCTGCAGAATACCTCCTCAGCGCTGGAACAAAGACCTCCAGATTTTTTAATAGAGACCCTGATTTGGGCTACCCTTTGTGGAGATTAAAGGTATTATTTGATCTGGGTGCTTGGCATGCATACAGGTTGCAAATAAGTGACTTTTTTTCAAAGTAGTTTTTTTTTGTCAAATGTTGTACATATTAAATGATCAGAAATTATTTGTAACACAGAATTTCACATGAACACAATCACAGGGCGCGATGATGTGATAGAACATGTGTTTGTCGCTATCGTTGCTAGTCCCCACTGCGTGGGCTCGCATTGCGAATTAGGAACATCCGGAAGTTGTTGTTCGGCTGTCCCTATTTCGAATGAGAGCCCATTCTGAATTTTTATTATGAATGAGTATGCGATTCGCATTCTAACCCTTTCATTTTTGGTTAGGCTGTGGGGGGGACTTGGGTTATGGCTGCAGAGGGGGCAAGGGTTTGGGTTAGGGAGTGGGTTGGGTGAAACTGCTATCGAAGCACCGTGTTCGGTACTCTGGCGATCGATTTGCTATGCCTCATCGAGGCATAGGTAATCGATATCCCAGCCAGTTCGGAACTGGCTGGGAGCGAACGGCCCTTTCAGAATAGCCGTTTGCTTCGGGGACCCACACGTTTATGTGCACAAAAATGTAGCAAAGGGACAAAATACAGGTTCTCAAGCTCATAGGTACTTACATAGTTAAAGCAGTGTCACACAAGCTGCAAAACTCCTATTTGTTTAAATACACATCTCTGGCTATAATTTATGTAGCTTAATTTGTTTAGTAGCTACCGAGCGCAGGTGTTTTTTTGGGTGACGCCAGCTATAATTAAATCAGCTAGTCCATAGAGGGCCTGAACACATTTTCCTTAGGTTTTTATGAGGAGTTTAAAATTAAGAACACAATGTGCAAAAATAGCGCAAGGTTTTATAAATTGACAGTTGTACACCCACGTACACTATCTGTATGGCTCACTTTTCTTTAAACTTAGGATATTTAAAAAAAAAAAAAACTATTGTTCAATGCTAACATTATGTGACTGTATCATACAGACCACTAAGCACTTTTACCATACAACCTTGCTTGTCTATTATGAAAGATATAGCACCTTTTATTATATATTGTTCCCCAATGTCCTACAGATCATAAGCTTGAGCGTGGCCAGTTTAGTTATGAAAGTTATGCTCTTAATTTTTTTATTTTTTTTATTAAATGGTTATAACTTAATGATATAACATTTTCTTCATTCTCTAGACACCAGAAGAGCATGAAATGGAAACTGGAATTAAATCAAAAGAGGCTCGGAAGTACATCTTTAATTGCTTGGATGACATGGCTCAGGTAAGTAATCCTTACACAGAGCACCTGCGATTTATTGATTTTCTGGGCTGTGAAGCTTTAATGTGTCTTATGTCTCTTTATCCTTGTTTGCCTTCAATAATGCAAGCAAAAATTCTTTCCTGACCCTGGCATTGTTTCTAAATGTTTTTAGGATTCTTCAAGTCAGCCAGAGTTGTGTACCCAACTTCAGGAATCGCTAATGGTGCATGTATAAATAATGACTAATTCTTCGCTACCTACTCTTTTTAAGAATATATATTTTTTTAATTGGGCACCTGCTCACTAATACAGTAAAGCACATGCAATGTAGGCCTGCCTTCTATCCTTTATAAACTGTTTTGGGTGTTGAACAGATGGATAGATAGATAACAGTTTGACGTTTTGATCAGCATGACAATTCACCCTTACACACTACACACCATTTTACTAGCAACCGATGACCCTTTACTCCAACAAAAATGGGAATATACACACCACAAAGGCAAGAATTGTTTGGAAGATGGCAGCGGCACACACATTGCACATTTGGCGTAACCTTGTGACAATTTTCTGCACTTTACACTTAACCAAGTGCTTAAAACAAAATGTGCTTATCATGTGATATGCATAATGAAAAACCATGTGACATGTTCCAAGCTTTGGGTTTGTTAAGACCCAAGTTTACCCTAAATTCAGGAAAAAGAAAGGTCCCGAGTTGGGAGACATTAGAGAAAAAGATCATCTTCTTGTTCTAGGGTTTTACGTTTTCAAAAATAACCAGAAGAAAATTGACAAAAGACAAAATATTTTTATTGAAAAGAACTAGCTAATTAACTTGAGAATAAAATGTCACTATTGTACCGCAACACTGTGTAGTATTTAGTAGGGCTCATAATGCACACAGAAAAGGTCTCTGTTTAACAAACACTGAAAAAATTAGGTATGTGAGCTGGTCAAGGTTTAAAATACGTTTTGTGTGGAAAAGGTTAATAAAGCCGGAGGGCTTCAATGATATAAAATCAGAGTGCTGCTCTCCGTTCTCTCTCCTTATCAAACCAAAAGTGCTATTGCATAGCAAGTGCTTTATTGTATGACCAAGGTATTTCATAGCTTGCACAATCTTGCCCTTTAGTGCACAATTATCTGTTTGTTCAGTTAAAAATAAGAGCACTGTGGTGGAAATGATCAAAGCAACTTTTTGGTTGTCTTTTAGAAATATCCTTAAGCACAGAGTTGTGCCACTTATTCCCTGGCTTTTACATCATCTGTAATGTTCTTATTTTCCTCCCTTTTTGTTTATCGCTGCTCGTTAAGTGCATTATAAATTGCCAGTGGGTATGTGGCCGCCTTTTGCACAATTGGACTGCGTGGGAAAATTTGCACACCCCCTCACTGCTCCCCACCAGATTTGAACCACTTGGCTTAATATGTATATTCTGTTGCGATGAAATGGTTTAGCAATGCTTGTCGTCATTTCTGAAGACTCTGGCAACTAGTTTTTTTTCCCTCTTAATTTCCTTTGCATAGTAAGTCGAAGTCCAACTTTTGTGTGTCTCTCTCCTCTGGTTAATAGACTGAAGATAATGTTATCTTTAATTGCCAGTGACCAGCTTTTGTAGAGTGTAATAGAAAAATGACTGCTAGATTCTGGTTGCTATCTTCCTGCCTGTATTGGTGTATATTATGTCACCTCTGCCACTTTTTACACCAGCTTTAGTAACAATGGTTCCTAGCTACTGCTATCCTCTAATTTGCTCTTCATTCTCTAAATCCACTTCTAGAATGAAATGTCTCCAGTCCGCACTGTATTGAAAGGTTTGGACAGCCACATGAGTGCCCAAATACACAATGACCAATTTGATGGTCATTTTTTTTAAGTGGCAGTCAGCCTTTCTGTGGCCAAACTGACTGATTTAATGATGCATAGTTACTCATGTATGTGGTATCATAATCCCTTGTATTTTTCACAACAGGTGAATATGTCTACAGACTTGGAAGGGACGGACATGTTGGCAGAGAAGGCAGATAGAAGGGAATATATTGATTTGCTGAAGAAAATGTTGACTATTGATGCGGATAAAAGAATAACTCCACTGAAAACCTTAAACCATCCTTTTGTTACCATGACTCACCTGCTGGATTTCCCACACAGTAATCAGTAAGTAAGAATGTTGCCAGTAATGGTACAGGAAGTTTCTTAACTGAACCTCTGCTTCAAAAACAATCATGTTTAGCAGTTATATTAATGACATCTGGATGTATAGCAGCAATAGAAGAAACTTGAGGTGGTTTTTTTTTCTCTATTTGAGCAATCACATTTGCCTCCTGGCATTGTGAACTATAGCATACACAAAACAGAAGTTGTTCAGATCACTTTACAAGTTAATGCAGCAGGTGCATGAAAGGCCGGAGTAATCTGCTAACAACCGAAACAAAGGCAATAAAATGCCCCAGCAACACTGCCATTAACCAGTAACAAAATTGTGGGCAATAGCCCAGTGTATCACTGGGCTCTAGTTTAGCAGATTGCTGGGTGAATATAATCCGAGTGAGGACACATTTTGTCATATGTAGATGTTTTGTGGGTTGGTGGAAATAAACCAGCCCCGTTTGATGCATCTGCCTATTTGAATAGATGACACTAAAACTTTGGGAAAAAAACTTTCACGGCAAGTTCCATACTTTAGCACTGAAAGGCTTCTCTAATACATAGCAATGTGGTTGCTCTCCAGTAAGTATGCGATTTGAAAGCGTTTGGTTTCATCCCAGTAGTTGGAACACCAGGGTGACATTACTTTTGACAGAACTCTTCTTTGAACTGGCTTATTGGTCAGTAGTTAGGATGGCATGTACAGTTTCCAGATTAGGTCATGTCTTTAGTCTTTGAGTAATGGAAATCTATGGTATAGCATTCTCAAAAACCCTGTGCTAATTAGTTCTTGATTGTATCTGAATAGGATTTTGAAGGTCTCTTCGCTGTCTAATTGCCTCTGATTCTTTCTTTGAGCTGTACGGATATATTTAGTCTTCAGTTGGATATATTGCAAAAGTGACTCGGCTGTTTTAGATGCCCATGTTTATATCTGTCTGGAGACCAAATCTTTCCAAATCTGTCCACATGTCTTAATGTATCTGAATTGGGATAGCTTTTACCAAAAGATTGTCTGCTTCCATATGGGCGTGTATTCTGTAAATGTGTTACTAGGGGTGATTAGTACTTAAAGCCATCAAGCCCATTATTGCCTAATTTTATATTTTACTACTTACATTTTTGAAACCAGTGCTCTAAGCTGGGCAGTATATGGTGCTATGCCAGACTGTTCTCCTCTTTAGATCTCTATTTACCTCTATTATATTCTGTTTCCATACCAGCTTTTGTAAATGGCCATACTACCACTTTAAAATTCCATTTCAACCATTTCCCATTTTCTTGTCCTCCATAGCGTGAAGTCTTGTTTTCAGAACATGGAGATCTGTAAGAGGAGGAACAATATGTATGATACAGTGAACCAAATTAAGAGTCCTTTCACCACTCACGTTGCTCCTAACACAAGCACAAATCTAACAATGAGTTTCAGCAACCATTTGAATACTGTGCACAATCAGGTATGTACCTCTCTATGTTCTCTGCCTAAAATCATGGTCCACACTGAACCAGTCATGGCTTTTGCAGAGGGTAACTGTACATGTCTAAATACTTGTACACTGCACTCCTAATGTCTGCATGTCTCTTACATTCAGCTGCTTACTTTCCCCTTTTAGGCCAGTGTACTGGCATCAAGCTCATCTGCTGCAGCAACTCTTTCACTGGCCAATTCCGATGTCTCGCTACTAAATTACCAGTCAGCGCTTTACCCACCATCAGCTGCCCCTGTAGCTGGTGTTGCACAGCAGGGAGTTTCTCTACAACCTGGAGCAACCCAACTCTGTGCCCAGACTGATCCATTCCAGCAGACTTTTATTGTTTGCCCTCCAGCATTTCAAGGTAAGCTGCGTACTGGGATTTCCATGATTCCCAGTCATTTGGCCTATAGGTTTAACGGAAATGGTACTGTTATGTTATCCAGGGATTTGCTACTGAGTCAGCTGAACTGGAGTTGCATTCCTCGTATGATTGAAAGAATGTCTTTATATAAGATTATGCAATGTATTTTGTCTGTATACAACTATATTTAGCAGCAACCTTAAACTTAATCTTGTTGCCCCCTTTCTTTTGCACTATTATATATAATCCAGTCATTTGAGAAATATTTTGTTTTTAAGCTGGGCTTCAAGCAACTACGAAGCATTCCGGTTTCCCTGTTCAGATGGACAGTAGTGTCCCCCTCGTACCCCAAGCTCCTGCTGCACAGCCTCTTCAGATCCAGTCGGGTGTCCTGACACAGGTAACTGTTGTTTTTGTTTCCTAATTAGGTCTTTCCAGAACATTGGCATTGATGCAAATTATCTTGATGTATTTAAGGTGACCTTTTCTTGCAATTCATGTTTTTCTTCTGTAAACCAATGAAACTGCTAATGCTGGGAGATTTATCAATATCTCAATAGTGTTTGAGAACTAACAAATATATTTAGGTATCCCCAACATACGTGTTTTTTTTTTTGGTTTTTTTTTATGGCTGTGCACCCTTGGTTCTATGTTTACCATTTGTTTACTCCCGAACATTTGAGTTTCAAGAACCCCAATGATGGGCTTGATTCAGACTTAAGAAGGAGTTGAGAGGTGGTGTTTCCTAGCCCAAGTCTAAATTTACTGTGATAGTAAAGCTGCTCAGTGTCTGTGTGCAATAAGCAGCAATTCAAAGATATATCCCTGCATGCAAAGCATACAATTAACTTGACTCCCCTGAAATCAACATGGTTTTGCCCAGGAGTGACTTTCCTTCCTGACTTTCAAGCTTTTAAGTCTGATTCAGGCCTGATAAACTGGTTTTATGATAAGCAAAGACAGCTGCGTGCTTTATATATAAATGGGACATTTTTTTTTTTAGCATTTAACTTTTACGTTCTGTTCTTGAAATCTTCACAAGCTGTCTTTTTTCCTGTTTAAACACTAATATGTTGAAATTCAGACAAAAGCTGCAGTTCTTTGCCAGCCACTGTGACTGTTACAGAATTCCTGGCCTTGTTTTGTGTTTCTGACGTATTTATTGAAAAAGTAGGCTGTGTTGCTCATCGGCTTATAATCTTTGGCCTATCTGGAACTGAATTGCTGGTTTCTTTAGCTATAACTTGATATCGTGATTGACCAAATTTACTAATTAACAAGCAGTTCCCAAGAATTCACTAGAAGTTTGACCAGACCATGGACTGGTAAGGGGAAATCGAAACGTCATTGGAGGTCGTCATAAGTATGTAAATGATGTGCCTCAGTGTCTTTAATTCAGTAATTACACTTTATCAGAGCTAACTATTAACAGACCACAACTTGAAAAACATTTTGCAACAATGATTAATAAATGGTGTAGGATATGAATACCTGTTTAAAGTTGTGTAAAGACTGTTTGTTTATGATATATTTAGCATTTACTACCCAGTTACAACTTTGGTTCAGTGCAGTGTGTATATTGTTTTATGTAATAATGGTAATGTGCCAAAAACATTGGACAGCAATCCATTGGCCCCTGTTACTAGATCTTAATTTCTGTTTTTAACATGTAACAGCTTCCTCCCCTCAGAAGCATTATGGAGGGTGGGGGTTGATGGGTGCTTATAACAAAGTGTTCTTTAACTTATTAAAAAAAATTGTTTGCCATATGTTCCAGGCTACAATTACTGTTTAGTTTCCATAAGTCTGACCAGTGATGTATTTTGTAAACCTAAAACATTGCTATTTTTTTTTCCCCATAATGCTTGCCATCAGCTCTCCTCAAGTTAATTGTGCCCATCTGAAATCAGATCATGGTTTAGCCTCGGCCTTTGCTCTTTAGGTGATTTTGTCTGTGATTGAAAAAAGCCACTTGTCTAAAATTGCACTTATTTGAAGAAAAATGCCTGGCATAAGTTTTCATTGCGTCCACAGTGAAACATGACCTCAGAAAGACAGCTGAAAACATGGTTTGGTTTTGTTAGGTTTTTTTTTTTTTGTTTTTTGCACCACCAATACATTTTTGAAATGCCTCCTTTAGTCTTATTTTTTTATTTTTTTTAAAATCATCCAAAGTAAAAGAATTAATCCATGTACTTTAACTATCACATTAAAAAAAAAACCAAAATGTAATTCATTTTAAGTTTATAATTTGATAAGAGAAATACCCTCTCCTTTCCTATTGAGTGGTAATAACCTCTGTTGTTCTCCATGTGTGTTCATCTTTGATATGTGTTGGAAAGAGCCTTGTATGATTCTTGTGCATTGTGACATAGCATTGAAATATAAAAATACATGGTTTTAGTGTTCCGTGAACACTGATTTCCTCCGGTTCGGTTTCTGTCACCCCAAACTCGCATCGGTCCATTGACCAAGTTTCAGGCTAGAGCCACTGTAATGACGCTTCTATGTAACTACTCAAAACTCATGCGTTGACTTTAGTCTGCTAGCAAAAAAACATCGATGTTTGCCCATTCACCTTTGTGTGTTTAGCCAAGAAATTTGCACAACAAAGGATTGAACTGTTGTAAGTACCTTAATATCAGTGCTTGATGACTGATCAGCTGACCACATCACCCAGACCTTGCTCTCAAATGCATTGGCATCCAATATCACTGATGTCATATCTTCTGTACACCAATTTTCCCTTCATTTACATGTCACGTTTAGAAAATGTTGTGAACAATCCACCCCTTTCCCTTCTACTTGTATGCATGCTTCACTATATGCTGTTTTTTTTAAAACGTGATTCCTTGGCTGTGTATGAAATGGGCAGTGCAAGTGTTTGGAATATTTAAAGTACAATTGTTTTTTTTTTGTTTTGTTTTTTTAATAAAGGCTTGGTCAGTTTGTAGCCAGTGCTTCTGTGGGCACTTATGACAATGACTGTATTGGTTGTTATGAGGGTAGTATAATCATGCATACTGTTAAATGAGACTTTATATGATTTCTCCCTAATCCATGTTAGGATAGGCCTGGCCGTGATAGTATTTCCTGCTGTTCTCTGCTTCAGGATTTGATATCCATTTTAGAATGCTTTTATTGTCCTGAAACACAATAGATACTTCCTCTTTTAATTAATTTTTTTAAATGTTGCCCTTTTTGAGTGAGCCAACTGGTATCAGTAGTCTGTAAATTAGTGTGCATCAAGTTGACTTAAACGTCCTACGTTGAATGTAAAATGTTTCTGAAAGACGAATGGTCGAGAAATAGTTTTTTCCCCTATTAGTAGCAGTCCTCTTGTCCTAATAAGGTGTTTGCGTGTTTTCTCCTATTAGCACTCTGCGTTTCTTTTCCAGAAATGTGTAGATATAAAGGCAGTTTGCCAGGTGAAGCTGGGCTTGGAAAAAAATGACATGCGGTCATACACGTACTAGCAAGCCATGCTGCCTTATGTTTTGGAGGTTTCTTGGTTTTGCTTTTGTTCCCCCATCTTTCTACATGAGCTCCCGTTGAATGAGAGTAAAAATTTGCTATGAAAATCAAAACAATCCTAAATAAAAATGACTTGGATTCTATACCAGTGAATGTCCATTAGCGGCAATACACAGGCATAAAATCCATTTTGGAGAACCGGGAGTGTAGTAATCTTTCTAGACGCGTCTTCAGGAAAATTACCTTTGCACACATAGTAAAAGGTTCCGCATGTCGGTTCTCACAGGACTGTTAACATATAAATATATACTGCTATAATTACACTGTTTCATTCACTTCCTAATCTACATTTCAGGGAAGCTGTACCCCACTAATGGTAACAACTCTTCATCCACACGTAGCCACCATCACTCCGCAGTATGCGGTACCATTTACCTTGAACTGCGCAGCCGGGCGGCCGGCGTTAGTTGAACAGACTGCTGCTGTACTGGTAATTTTGTTTCACTTGATTGTGTACACTAACAGTCTCCTTATTATATATGTATATCTGTTTTCTTTTCCTTACCGTAGACCGTTTCTGAAGAGCATGGAAGCATGAGCTCCATCTTGTGGCTGTGTTCTTGCAACATTCTAAGCGGCTCGTTCTTAATGTCTGTTTTTGTTTTTTGTTTTTTTCCCCCTTTTTTGTTTCTCTTTCGAAATGATTGCCACGGTGCTATCTGCCTCTTGCATTTCAGCCTGGCTTTCTTTAAAGCAGCAGTTCCAATGAGGGGCTAAATTTCATTTTGCTTCCTACAATGCAGCTTTCTCCCTTAATACTTGCAATTACAAAGCTTTTGTCTTAAGGGTCTTATTGCATCGAACATTCCAAAGGGTTTCTAAATTGAGACATTTGTTAATACGCTAAAGTAATGTGTAATGCCCAGAAAGAGAAGGATAATTGCAAAAATGTTTGTTAACGGTTACCAAGAAAGTCACAGATCTAGCTATAAGCAAAGCTCCTTTCAACTACTTTTACTTTGTGGTCAAAATTGACTACATATGCAGCACCTTGTCTCTCAGTGACCTAGTTTCTCCCCATTTTGCCAACCTGAATGTAGCTATGCATAGTTTACCATGCAAATGCTGTGTTTGCCATCAAATAAGATCTTGGTTTATTTATTTATTTTTTTACAACCTTCACAGGGGAAAACTGAAACAATGAGCAATAAGGAGTTCATGCATAGCTTGTTTCAAAAATTCCTGGACTTTGTTCAGAATTCTAAGCACAATTGATTTGAGGAGAGTAGTATTAAATCCCCCTATCTACCAAACTTTCAGCTCGCATCAATTTTTTTTTTTTTTTTGAAGGGTTCTTTATAACTGGAGCAGTGAATGTGTAGCATGCCTCCTCCTTTTTCCCCCATGCTTTCATGGAATATCTTTGCATGCGTTTTGTCTAGGTAAGGTGCTGCTGAGGTCAAATCAGTCAATCAGGTTTTTTTTTCATTAAAATATACTTGTATTAAGATTTAACCTTGCCAATGTCTCAAAAAGGTACTTCTGATACTTCTAACATTTGAAGGCTTTTTTTTATTTGGGGAGTTCGAATGGCTTTGGCAGTTTTTAACCACCCTGCCCCCCAAAAATTGTGTAGCTATTAACCCAATCAATGCTTTTTCTGTACCCTCAGTGATATTGCTTTTTCACAGATGCTGAATCTTATTTGAACGTAAAGGTGAGCTCCAATCAGGTTCTGGGAGATTTAAAGATTTGGAATAGTACTTGAAATTTTGTATGTTTAAAATCTTTTATGCAAATACAACTCCACCAATAATTTGGCCTGATTACATACGGATTCTCTACATTGGACATTATTTGATATGATGGTGGTAATTTCAGGCTGATATAAACAGTAAGCAAATTTGGATCCATTGCCTCAGTTTATGGTCTTATTTTGCAAGGTCATAGTTCACTTATCAAGCTTCTGCGAATGAACAATGTTATCTTTTTGACTTAAAGTTGGTTTCTTCAGTAGGCCACAGACATCCTTTTAGCCTTGTCTGCATCCATTTGTAACATTGTACTTTTAAGTTGTCCTTCTGTTATGTAAAAAGGGTCAGTGTTATCCGCTTATTTAAACCCAAGGTTTCTACCAGCAAACATTTGCATCATTCAATGTAAAAGTTTGTTTTGGCTCTTGGTTTTAATCTAATTTGACCTATGCCCTTTTTGGCCTCTCTCCCTCGCCTTAATAATTCACCCTTTGTTAACATTCTATGACCTACAGATCATGCACAGCTGAGAACAAACACTTATTGATTTATATTTATTTGCAATAAGCTTTGTAAAACTTAATGAAAGGGTTTTATCAGATGGTTACTTCTAGAGCATTCTCTAAAGGTTTTCCTACTAGAAAGAAAAGCTCTAGTAAAATGTATGATGATATCATTATCTGCTGGAATGAAAGGCAGCACAATCACCAACCAATGTGGTTCACATCTTAAAAAATGACTTGTGGACAGTATACTAACCTTTTAGTAAGCTGTATGGGGGTACTATAAACTATAGATTTCCAGGTTAGTGTTTATGGACGTTCTTCTTGCTAGCCTATGGTGTAAAGAAATGGGAATGAGCCTGAGGTCATTTTGTCCAGAAGAGTGGAGTAAATCAGATTTCTAAGAAATTCAGAAAACAGAACCTTATGCTTTCCAAAAACTTTATTTCAATCTAGTAATCTAAATGCAGCTCACCTTTAGTTTACCAACCGGCTTGCCAATGGATTAGACTGCCTATATTTACCGCTTTACTTATGTTTGCTTTACTCCATTGCAAAGCTTTGCATATTTTGTCCTTCCTTTGTCAAAGCAGTTCGTCATTTTGGAACGCCAGATCTCTGCATCGCATTTCGGATGTTAGTTCTTGCTCTGTATTAAACTATACGCTCTGTCTTGTGCAGGTGTTGGCTTTTTGGAAAGACGCATGGCGTGATTTCATTGTTAAACTTGACTTTTCTCCCCCCCCCCCCCACAAACTCTCTTTTGCATTATATTTTTCTTTCTCTGCTTGGAGCCTTTTGCCAGGACCAGTGGTTTATAAGACAAGGATCCATCACTTGCAGAAATACATATTAATTCTGTAAAATAGATTCCTTTCGTGAATGTGCTGTGCTGCAGAATTCTTAGTGCACCCTTTATATCCTACCAAAAAACATAATATGCAATTCGGAAACACCATAAAAACTTTGCAATGCTACTAGAAAATGTTACCCAGACCTTATACTGCGAAATACTTGAACATATTAGTTGTAGCTAGCAATGTTACTTTGAAATGGTAGTTGTTGGATAGAGAATGTATAGAAATGTGTAGAAAATGCATGTTCAGGTTTTATTACACACTAGAGGTACAATCTTGTTAACTGATACCCCATTCAGATTGCCTCAACACCGGCTTTTTTTGAAGCTTTAAAACCGGCTTTAAAAAGAAGGGTTTTAGCCGGCTCTGAACACTGGCTTTCAGTAGCAGGCTTGGGGCGGTAAGACTGAGTTAAAAAGCCTGTGTGTTCAGCTCAGTCTGAACGCACCTGTGTTTTCAGCTCAGTCTAAACGCAACAATTTTTAAAGCCCCACAAATCTCCCTGGCTCTACACCCTGCCTAAAAACCCTGCTTTTTAAGAAGTGGCAATCCGAACGTGGTATTAAAGAGTAACAAAGCACTCTATGTGCTAATCATCGTCCTTTATTTATATAGTGCCACAAATTCCGTACAGCTGTAACATGTTTGGCGCTTTTAGTCTAAATTCCATAACACACAGACTAGAGTTAACTTTGTCAGCAACTAGTTTTTTGGGAGTGGGAGGAGACAGGAGCACCTGGAAGAAACACATGCAGGAACTAGGAGATGATTCAAGCACCAATCGGATAAGAAAGGGCTCTGATTCATCAGTGAATGATACACATGACCTCAGTGCTAACAATCCCATGGCAACTGAGGTGTGTATCCGTATCTAAAGTAGTAAGTGTAGTATAAAGTGCTTGAGGTGTGCTTATTGGAAGCCCCCAATTTTAGTCTGCTACGTTATCACTGCCAAGTCCCAACATATAAATTTAGAACTATGGCTGTGAACAGGTGGCTTAGTCTTAAACAGGTTCCATGCTTGACTCAACAATACGTTCCGAGTTTCTTAGTAGCACATTTGCAGTCATGGTAATGAGCTCACAGCAACACCAAATGTTCATTGTGCCACTCCATAAATAGATTTTCCTGTTTTTTTCCAGGACACTCCCTACAGCCATCAGTTATCTTGCTTTAGCATGCAGGCTTCTCATCCGCTTTGTTGCCAGTAATGTTCTCTGCTGAAGATTAAAAGATGAACATGAAAACAAAATAGTCAGATTTCTGCTTGGCCTTAACTTTATGAAACTAGGCTGTCAATAACTTTATTACTAGTGTTGAAGGCAATGACTGCTCAATCTAGACCAGACATGGCCAACCTGTGGCTCTCCAGGTGTTGTGAAACTATCCGTTCCAGCATGTTTTGTTGTATCTGCTATGCCTGTGCAGCTTAAAGCATGCAGGGACTTGTAGTTCCTCAATACCTGGAAAGCTGCAGGTTGACCGGATCTTATCGAGACCATTCACACAGGTCTTATTTATATAAACATTTTATATAATGGTTTATTTTTATGTAAAAAAAACTTTAAGACATAAATATTGACAGATTTAGATGAGTAATGACCTTATTAATACTAGATTGATTATTCAATGTATCTGTCCTTTGCTTATATTGCCGTGTTTCCTTTATATGCACCCTTTAGATGTTAAAAGGAATGCGTCTCTATTGAGCTGTAGCTTGTTTGACCCTATAATGCGGCCAAGCTATAGTGAATGGGGTGTTTTCTGCAGCACAACACTTTCTCATTCATGAATGAATTGGCTCAGCCAAAGTAGGATTCTTTCTTTGTCTACAAGATGATGATCCACTGTCTAAGGGAATCCCGTGATACTGACTGACTAAGAAACTACTGTTTCCCCCTCCTTTGTGTTTTCCAGCAGGCATGGCCTGGTGGAACACAGCAGATCCTGCTACCGTCCACATGGCAGCAGCTTCCTGGAGTTGCTCTACACAATTCTGTTCAGCCAACAGTGATTCCTGAGACCATTGGAAGTAATCAGCAGCTTGCAGACTGGAGGTGAGTTTCTGGCAAATGTTTGGTCCTGCCTATCATGCAAGATTAAACATGTCCTTGTGATAAGCTGTATATACTCACAAACTCCACTGGTTTTCCTCAACACAAAACTAGGCTTGCATGTGACAGGCTAGATTAATAAACCACCTACAAAAGACCCTTGTGTTCAGAAATGTACAAATTCACAAGAACAAACTCTAATAGACTAAGCATAAGACAGTTTAAGAAGAGACTGTGATGTAATGCTAATATCTTATCATAGACTAGATATTCGGCTTGTAATGGCTGAATGAAAACATGGGTCTTAATATAAAGTTTATTAATGGAACATAAATCTGTATACTTTGACAGCCGGTATTGCTAAGTCCAAAAATCAAGAAGGCATATAAGCAATCATAAGGATGTGCATAAAGAAGAGTCTAATTAGGGGATATAAGGAATTCAAAGGTGCAATAGAAGTAAGAATATTACCCAAGTCTTTGGTAATAGTAATATATCAACAAATTTGTTGAAATTCTATAGAAGCCCCATTAGCTGTTCTCCTCCATCTGTATCCAAGTGATATGAGGTACTATGCTTGATGAAGAGTTCATAGTGAATAGTTTGATTTTTCCAGGTGAAATTTTATACAAGAGTCCTTTGTTTCTAATATTGCGTATCTAATTAGAAGACCACTAAATGGCTAAATGAACTTGTTTTTATAACTTCAACGTTACACTCCTTGATCAGTTGAGGATCTTTGGCTATTGTTCCATCACTTGTGTCCAGTTTGGGTATGTTCAGTGTATGTGCCTCTGCAGTCTAACCCTCCCAAAGCTCATGATCCAAACTGATGGTAGATGGGGAATAAACCTTGTATGTAATATTAGAATATATCACAAATGGAAAAAGTTGTTGTACTTAGAGTATGCTTCTCTCTTCTCTAATAGAAATGTACATTCTCATGGAAACCAGTACAGCGCCCTGATGCAGCAGCCATCCCTACTTGCCAACCATGTGACGTTAGCTGCGGCTCAGCCTCTAAATGTGGGGGTTGCTCATGTTGTTCGCCAACAACAAAATGGAAATGCTTCTGCAAAGAAAAACAAGTTGCAGCAATCGCAGAACAATGCCAAGTAAGGGCTGCTTTTTAAAGAAACCAAACCCATTTGTCATTGATTCGTGCTACTGTAACCTGTATCCCATAATATTCCGTCAGCAGTCCAGTCTATGTGAATCACGCCATCATGTCAAAGAAAACAAAATGCATGTTTATTTCCAGGGAGTATACATATTTCTAGGATTCCTTATTTTTTTAGATCACCTTTTAAATGAAAGCGTTAATTTCTCAAGTACTTCCATACAGAAGTTTCAGGAAAAATGATTTTAGTTTCTATATAAAGGCTTTGTGCGATTGCGTTGTGGTGGAAATTCAGAAAATAAATCTTAATAATATAGAATGAAGCAAATTAATGGGATGAATATATTTCTATAAAACACTGTTTCTGTTTTATTTTCTGCAGTTGCCTAAACTTATAATGTACTTCTATTATACAGGACACTATCTGCTTTAGATATCATCCCATCCCAAGTATATTCATTAGTTGGGAGCAGCCCCTTTCATGCCTCCACATCATACAACCCACTCCTTCCAATCCAAGAACAGCGGCAGCCTATCGTCATCCCAGATACTCCTAGCCCTCCTGTGAGTGTTATTACTATTCGCAGTGATACGGACGAGGAAGAAGACAGCAAGTACAAACCAGGAAGGTAATCTGATATTTTTAGATGTTGCTACTGGACATATTAAATACCATTTTTCAGTTCTGCTGTTTATGTAATCTCTTGTAGAATATTAAAGGCTTTCTCTAACCTTTTTTTTTCTTTTCCAGCTCTGGCATGAAGATGCGGTCAAATGTCATCAGTTATGTAACTGTCAATGATTCTCCGGATTCAGACTCGTCTGTCAGCAGCCCATACATGACTGACCACCTTTCTACTTTTAACGGCGTCGGTGGAGTTTTTGAAGTTGCTAGTAGCAGAGGAGCCACCGCACACAGTTCTAGCTCCCGAACAATTATTGTGCCTCCATTAAAGACGCAGATTCATGATTGCAGTTTGGATAGCCACCTGTCAGGTATGTTCTGTAACAAGTTTGTCCTTCTGCATTCTTGCTTAGGTTTAAGTATAGCTGTAGATTGCAATGCCGTCAGGTTAAATGAGACATAATAAAATATGGATCTAATTTGTCTAATACTGATGACAACCCTACCTGATTAGTAAGTAAAGGGGAAAAATAAGAAATGAAATTGTAATGGACTGTGAAAATTTACTCCCACTCCTAAATACAGCCACAAATTTGATATTATTTTGTGATTATAAGCAAGTACCAATAACATTGTTAATCTCAGGGATCATTCACTGCCTGGATTTGAATGTGCTATATAATCATAAAAAATTTATATTAAATGAAAAATCTGATCATGGTACAAGTACAGACAAATAAATACATACGTTTTTTTTTATCATACCTTATATCATGAAGTTAATTCACCACTTTTTTACCATGTATTCAGTACAATTTTCCTCTATAAATGTATATCTATACACAGTCTAGCTGCTATTGAGTAAAGTTATGTGGACATTGTTAGATTAAAAATAAATAAATAACTGAAGCAGCTTTGATACCAGTGGTATTAGTCTTATGCAGCTAAATGTTTGCATGCGGCCTGGTATTCAGTGTAGGTAATGTATAAAAAAAATAGCTGGTAAAAGCTACGACATCTGGATAATGTCTTATTATATTTCTCCACTAGTTCAAGCCAAAAACCCTTCTGCATGTTACAAAATGTAAGTGTTGTCAGAGATGGCAAGGAGGAGGTTTAGTTACAGTACAACCAGAAATCAGACCTGCTTGCCCCTGTGATCTACACTATTCACTATTTTGGAATGGATGATTAGGAAATAGTCCTTCCAAAGGAAAAAAATGGTCCCTATACATTGAGTTTACTGCTATTCTAGTATGTTATACAGTGTAAAATGATCTACTTGCTAAATAGTTTCATGTCAAGGTATATTCTTATTATTGCTTTGTTGCACAGGTATCCTGGGCAGTGCGGGAAAGGCAAAAACCTCCTCTTCCAGTGGACAATCATCTGGTAACTGCATCTCCCAAACCGGCTATCGCTCTCACCGCATGGTGAATGGAGTTCAGCCTCTCAACCTCAGTCAGGTAAGACTTTATTACCCCCCCTAATCATTAGTACTGATATTATTACAAACTGCAACTTGGCTATTCAAGAATTGTCAGTAATTGTGTTTACATTGGTAACCGTGCTTCCTCTAGGCCTTTCAATTGGTATATAGAACATTGCTTACAACTTGAAGGAGCCATAATTTAAGACATTTAATATGCTTGCTATATAAAACAGGTTTAATTCATTGTTGTTCAAAATTCTTGCAGTCCTAAACTAAATTCAGTTATGGCATTACATGGTGTTGTATACATATACGTAATCATACATGATCTGTGTATTTCCAACAATCTATAAAACAGACACTTGAAATGAAATACAAGGGCCATGATTCAGTTGACCAAAGTATACCCAGAAATGTTACAAGCTGTAACAGACTAATCTGTTTCCAGTGCAGAATGAATTTTCTCCCATTTTAGTTCTTTATAATTCGGAGGCTCTTTGTTGAGGCAGGGCTTTGAGAGTAAAAAAGTCATACTTGGTGTTACACATTTTTTTTGCCCCATTTACTGAAAAAAAATTTGATTTAATTTCAGAACCAGCAGTCGACCTCCATGGGATCCCAAGAGAGAAGCATGAATCCTCGCAGACAACAAGCCTATGTGGCTCCACTCCCATCAATTTCTCAGGCGCCATTCACTTTCCAGCACAGCAGCCCCTTACATTCCACTGTGCACCCCCACCTTGCGGCAGCCGCATCAGCCACCAGCCACCTAACAAGCCAGCCTCATATGTACACATATGCTCCTACAACTGCTGCAAATCTGGGGTCCACCACGTCTATAGCTCATCTGTTCTCCCCTCAGGGCTCCTCAAGGCACACGACCTATGCCACCCATCCCAGTACTCTGGTGCATCAGGTCCCAGTCAGTGTAGGACCTAGCTTGCTGACATCTGCTAATCTAGCTCCTGCACAGTACCCCCACCAGTTTGCCACCCAGTCATACATTGGTGCCTCCAGGGGATCTGCAATCTACACTGGATATCCATTGAGTCCAACAAACATCAACCAGTACTCATACCTATAATCCAGGATCTGGAATCTTATTGACTTGACTGTTATACCGCAGGATATGCTATAAGAACATTTGAAGGATAAGGAGCTCTAATGACTGCACTGCTGTAGTCACAATAGCTTGTTCAGTGTTAACTCATTCTGTGGTTTTGTGTACAACACTTTTTTTTTTTTAATCCTCTGACTCCTTTAGTGTAAGACTTTGTTGCTAATGAGTCAGGACCCTCTTCTGCTGAAGACGGATAGCTGTGGACTGCAATAACATTCTCCACTGTCTTGCATTTTTTTTATTAGTATTTTAGAAGGGTTTGGGTTTTTTTTTAACTTTTGGTGTGTTTTTGTTTTTGCTACATATAAGCTAGGTCTTTTTAAAGTGTGACAAATGAAGTATTCAAAATGATTTTAAGTAATTACATTTTAATTATATGCGTAGTTTTTAGAGGGAAAGGCGATTTGTGGGATTTTGGTGTGGGTTTTTGGTTTAAATTTTTACACTTTTTTTTAGGTTTTTGTTTTTAGTGCTATTAGTCTATGCTTTTTATGATTTCATTTTCTTCCCACAAAGTATTGTTAAGGTAATAGCTGCTTCATGGACTCGATGCACAGCAGAATCCATAGTTTAATTTCAGTGGTAATATGTATGACACTGGTGCATATTATGCAATTCTTTTGTGTCTTCATGAAGAAATGTAGGGTTATGTGACTTTCTCTGGGCATGGCAATATATAACCAATATTTTTAACCAGGTATGTTGACTTTAGCCAATGATTTTGTTTCAATGTGTTCTGTATAAAAGAATTCAGCTAGGAGAAGTATAATTGTTTCCTCCCATTAATACTGTTAAACAGTAGGGGCATCTTGTTGTAATCGAATGGTCCTAAGCTGAGATGGTCAACATTCTGTAATCAAAATAAGAACTTTAAATTTTTTTATGCTCTCAATCTTTGTTTTGACTTTGTAACAATCATAATTCCTTTTAAAAAGCCTAATATTTAAAAGAAAAAAAATGGAAAAAGCCCAGACAAGTTCCTGTATCAGTAATCCATCTAGCACTGTTTTTATTGGTTATGCTAGCACACTGCTGGCTACACACAACTCTACAGTGCTGTATAGAACAGGTACCATAATGATAAATTAGTGCTTAAGATCAATTGGTGTGATGTGAGATATATAGATGGGAGGGTGGATGGAAATTATCCTCTATTAGCAGTACCTGGATGGCATGTTCAATTATGTGTTAATTGAATAGTGGAGTTAAACTTTTAATGAGGAAAACTAAATATCTAATTTAAATCCATTTAGGCTCTTTCAGAGTCAGAACTAGATGGCTAGCAATGGTATATTTAATGCCATGATTGCCCACCTCCCTCATATTGCACATCTCATTTTTTGTTAACGATTCAAAAATATATACATTTTAAGACTCTTGGGGCTATATATATTTCCATGCATAGATATGGACTCCTCCAGTTCCTGTTCATTATATGTGTAGAAAACATTTACTATAAGGAACTGGTCTGAAAACTGCCCTTAGTATTTCTAGTATGTCATTTTTGTTTTAGGATATTGTCTGGGATTAGTCAGAGTAATGGTCTGATTGATTATAATGAATCAATGATATGAGAGTGTGAAGGTTTAAAGTATGTTCTGACATACATACATACATACATACATACATACATACATACATACATACATACATACATACATACATACATACATACATACATACATACATACATACATACATACATACATACATACATGCACCACTGTACTGAGTAATTTTACAAAACATTCTAAATGACAGGCATGTAACAAACTACATGCATGTGTGTGGCCATAGAACACAGTCTGTTTATAGTATCACACACCGGCTTTTCTTCTGATTTTTTTTTTTTCCCGAACTGGAAAACTATAAAAAGTAAAACAAAAAAAAACTAACGTTTCTTACAAAATTTCAAACTATTTTAGAAGTTTTGTATTTATGGTCTTTCATATTGTACACTATGGAATAATGTACGTTGTTCAAAGTATGAGAATAGAATATATAAAGCTTTTTTTGGCATGGTGTGATACACAATGTTTTGTGTATCACCCAAAAAACATTGATATGAATTTGTATTTCAAATAGTGATGATACTTGAACCTATTTGTTAATTTTCAGTAATGGGGGTGGGAAGTGCTCAGTTTCTTTTTGGGAGGGGGGG
>WWET01003414.1:3070-18281 GCA_011038615.1 Limnodynastes dumerilii
CCCTACACCCACCTTCTGCAGGTGCCTGTCACTATCTTTCTTCCTCCATGGATGTATTTTACCCATGATTGTCACATCCACCCCCGTCCCCATTTAATGGGTGTGGGTCCCCACTTAGAACGGCCTTATTTTGATAAGGCTGTTTCCTCCCAGCCAGTGCTCCGAAAGGTAAGGAAAATAAGTATCCCAACCATTCCCCTAATTCTAACCCTCCTCTCTCATTACCCTAAACGTAACCCTCCCTTTCCCGCAGCCTGACCCTAACCCTCTCTTCCTGGCAGCCTGACCCTAAACCACCATCTCCTGCAGCCTGACCCTAATTCTCCCTTCCCTGCAGCCTGACCCTAACCCTCCATCTCCTGTAGCATGACTCTGACCCTCCATCTCCCGCAGTGTGACCCTAACCCTCCTTCTCCCGCAACGTGACCCTGACCCTCCTCCGGCAGCCTGACCCTAACCCTCCCTCCCCTGCAGCCTAACCCTAACCCTCCCTTCCCTGCACCCTGGAAAGGTTACTCACCTTTCCCTGGATCGACATACTCACCCATTCTAAAAAAAAACTAAACTGAGGAGTATTCGAAATAGGGACATCCAAAAAGGAACTTTCGAATGTCCCTATTTTGGAAATCAGAATTTCTAACCGGAGACTGACACTTGAATGTATTTATTTTACTTGCAGAGGCATATTGTCTTTGCTTTAAGTGCACAAATACAGCACCCCACCACTCAAATCTATTCCTGTTTGCAGAATTCCGGGAGATCTCGGTGGGAAGACAGAGATGCCGGTATGGGGACAGAACTGGATTTTATGCAAAGGGTATCCTGAAACACCACCTCCTGCTTTTAAATTGCATCATCAAGCCCTGCCCATCCTTAGTAACGCTAGGTCTCCCGCAGGGGATGAGGGGTACGACGAGTTGGCAACCATGTATTTTGCTTCCCTCTTGTAGTGCAACATTGTTTCCCTAAATGCAGAAAAAATCAGCTCAAGGGTCAACAAGCAAACATTTCACAAAAAGGGCTCCGGTAATACACATTCTCTTATTCACTTATATTAAACATTTGTCTACAGTACTGTTAGGCAGTAATAATAATTACTACAATAATGTGAGGCACTAATTTGGATATTCAAGCATGATTATTTGCTCCGATTGTTTTTAAAAAAAGGATCTTCAAGAATCATGCTATTATAATATTGTATATATATAAAATATAAATAAACAATAATATTAATAAATAATAATAATATTTAGCTGTTTTGCATTTGTTAAATTAAGGAATAGTGTATGCATCAAAAAGCTGATTACTAACATTAAAAACTCTCCCTAAAACATTACTCCAATGCTTGCAGGGATCAGTCTCCTCCTATATCAGATAAATATCACTGCACTCATTGGCTCTGTGTTTATTAGTAAAAGCACAGCACCCAGTTACATAAGTTGTACTTGTGTTTTTCACATGCAGCAAGAACTACAAGGAGAAATCAGTCAAGCAAAACAGAGGTGAGAAGATATGTCTAGCTTTTACAGTGACAATAGAAAGAGACACAGGCTAGAGCAGGTCAGGATACAAAGGGGGAGAGGAGGCTAAACTTGCTAGAGAGAGACTGTGTAGTTAAACAGTATTCTGTGTGTCATTTGTTAACCAAAATGTTGCCCTCCTTTAATAAGTCATATAAATAAGAATGTTTATTCAAGATTCAAGTGTTTTAGTCATAAAACAATATTTCTAAAATAATTCCCATCACCAATAATAACCCATTTTGAACTGAAACTTAACATTAGGGTTATTTATATTCCCAACATAGACATTTTTGTCATTGCTGAAATATACTGCGGCTGAAAATGTGTAGTTTACAATGATATGATGGACTACTGTTCCTTGCAATGTTCACATATATTTATTAGTAGGATTGTAACACACACAATAAAGTGTATAATAGTAATGTAACAGACTTATTACAAGGATTTATAGCTAAAAAAAAGTACTAAAAAATAGGTTTTAGACATGAGACAATGTGATGATATGTGAACTGTGTATGAGATCATTTGCTTGTAGTTAACAGCATTCTCCATCACCATATTTCTGACAGCTACCCTAAAAATTATACAACTTTAGGGTGTCCTGATGATACAGAGACAGAGAACTACAAGGTAAATTATCCCCTTAAAATAAAAAAAAGTTATGTTTAAAGAAATGTCCTTATTCACAACATGTACAGTGTATATAGTAGCACTAATAACATATAAAGAATACAATTCAGTACTGTATGTAGGATCTAGAAGATACTGACTGTCTATAGCACTCGTATCATTCCCTGAAGCAGGCTGCAGTGAGTCTGCACATGTATGAGCCTACTATTACACTTACAGATAAGTAAAAACTAATAAACAAAAAAGGAACTTGAGAAAAAAGCTATTTTTTCCACTGCCAGCTCCCTGACAGATTTAAAAGAGTTGAAATGATTTCATTATGTGTATTATTTGTTTGTTCTTTTTTTTCCCTATTTCTTTGAAACAAAGGGCCTGATCCTGAGCTACGGCCGCCGTCGCTAGTACACGGCCGTAGCTCTAATGCGCATGCGCCGGGCAGATGTTGCCCGGCGTTACTATGGAAACGCGTAGTAGCGGCGTTGGGACGCTGGAGGGGACGTCCTCCAGCGTCCCAACGCTCGCGTTACTCCAGGAGGGCGGGGGGAGGTAAGTAAATTAGTCTAGGGGGGCGGGCTAGGCGGCCATACGCTCCTGTGTGAGCGTATGGCCCCTTCCTTACGCCGGGCGAAGCTAGGGTAGCCTTCAGCCGGCGTAAGGAAGGGGCCATACGCCCGCACAGGGGGAGTGTCGGGCCAGAGCAACAGCGCTCAGTGTAACATCGTAGCTCTGGATCAGGCCCAAAGACCCAAAGATAGTGCTTAATTGTGTTCATATTAAGGGTGGGCTAGTTAAGTAAAAAGTACAGTGGTTCAGTGAGTAGCACTTGTGTCTCACAGCGCTAAAGTCATGTGTTTGATTCCTGAACTTATCTGTGTGAAAATGTATATTACACGGGCACTGTGTGCAGCAACACACCGCTAGGGTCCAATATATATTGCAGTAGCTCGCTATAGGGGTGAGATATGCCCCTCTGAGAGAGAAAAATAGATAAAAAGAAATAGTGAGCGCTTCAAGTATATTTAGATGTATACATCATTTTTTTATTATTCAAACATATAAAACAATTAAATAACAATAATGGATATCTGCAGAGAGCTCTAGAACACAGTTAATACGGTTAATAGGTAACACAAGGACTATAAGCCACAGATTAGAAACACTAATTAGCATCCAATGTTTGAAACATTAAGAATGTATCCACAATAGTGGGAGAAATCGCTAGTTCCGCCAGCATAAAGTGGTAAATAGTTATCTGTTAGTTCCAAATTAAAAACATGAGATTTAAGATGTGATTCAACGGGCGTCCCCGTAATAATAGGCTCATAGACAATGTCAATAATTGTGGCAGCAGTCTAAAGGATATATAGAACTTACTACTTAGTAGGATCCGATATTGTGGCTGCAGATAAAAATAGAATAAGAGCGGCTTACAGAGGTAGTAGTATGGTGTGTCAGTCACCAACAGATGTAAATGAAGGGATTGTCCGCAATAGAGGCAGAGAACGTGTCTCAAGATGTAAACTGTACTGCAGAGATAGCTGGAATAGATCTTGATGTGTGGTGAATGACTGACACAGACACCGTGCAGCACATACACAAGAGTCCTTATTGACTACTAGCCGCTGATGATGTAGTTGGATGTGCCGGCAGCAGCTGCTACCTCCCAATCCCCTATGGGGAGAGATGACTGGAAGGTAGTAATGCCAGATGGATCAATAGTGGGCTCTCCTTCGGTAGACTCCAACGACAGCTGATTACTATCAATCCCCTGTGGGGAGAGATAGCTGGAAGATAGAATATCAGGTGAATCGGTAGCGGGTTCTCCTTCAGCAGACCCCGGCTGGGGAAGGGGAGGGCTGATAGTTGTATATAGCAGAGCCGGTAGTTATGCTAAGTGTAAACAACAAATATGCTTAGCAGAGACTCTTTAAAGGCAAGAGTTTAAAGGGCAGTATATCCAGAAATAAAATCCTGTACGCGTTTCTCCAGGCACGCTGGTTTCATCAGAAGGAATGAATGAAGTATTCGGTTTGGACCTCTATTTAAACTCACATGTGATCAATTAGTTGGATGCAGCTGCCATAATCAATGTAGTAGCACCATATGCTACAAGCTTCGATGTTGCAGCTAGCAGAAACTAAGCAAAGTGATTTAAAATAAAATACATACTAAATAG
Source organism: Limnodynastes dumerilii (assembly GCA_011038615.1). Taxonomy (NCBI): domain Eukaryota; kingdom Metazoa; phylum Chordata; class Amphibia; order Anura; family Limnodynastidae; genus Limnodynastes; species Limnodynastes dumerilii. Next base: position 7,400 of record WWET01003414.1, read on the forward strand.
AATAACAAGAAAGAAAATGTATAGAAAATGTAAAAGAGGATAAGAAATCCACTGAAATGGAAATGACCATACACATATGTTATATGAAAATAAAAAGTTGATTTTTATGGAACAATTTCATTAATGATTAGTATTATACATATTGTTCAGTGTGGGTGGGAAAAAAGTATATCAATAATTCCCATCATATTAATGATACCTAATACATATCAATGGTCCCGGTAATTGCACAACACTGCTTAGATATATACATGAATTAGAAGGGACAGAATAATAACCAGAATAATATATTCCAAATATAATGAAAACAAAAAATCACAATATATGAACAATTGCTAAATATTTATTATCATGTGTATGAAAACACCAATTGATGAAAAGACTATTTAAAGTGGTTGACCTAGGTAGGCATAGCTTAAACCTTTAGTAAGATAGACAGTTTAGGATGTAAGTACAATGCTGTAAATTAGAAATGAAAAATCATAAATTAATCATTCCTTATTTATAATTTGTATAATTAATAAAGTAAATATAAATAAAGAGAGACAAAAGTTTGAATCATAGGAAATGATTACGTAAAGTAATTAAGTTCAAATGTGTCGTTCAGACCAGAGGGGGTGAGAGTATTGAGACGAAAAATCCAATAGGATTCACGTTGACATAGCTTTAAATACTGATCACCCCCTCTTTCTGTCTTAGACACAACTTCCACTCCAACAATTTTAATGGACTCAATCTTACCCTCATGATGTAAATTTACATGTCTAGATAGGGAATGAGGTTTATTATTGATAATGTTTCGATAATGTTTGGAAAAATGAACATGTAACATCGAAAGATTCAGTGTTATTGGTGGAGTGGAATTGGGTTACTTTATGGTTACAGAATTTACACATTGTACATTTCGACTGTGCACATCTGAAAAAACTTTTTGGTTTTTCTGGAAGCCAGTTTCCTATATTGGTTGTTACATCCCGTTTCAAAAAACTATGTACCAAAGTGTCTTTCAAATTACACGCTTTTTTGAAGATCACCTTGGGCATGTCTTGGAATAAACGGCCCAAATGACCATCCATCTTTAGAATATGTGAATTCCTACGAATAATACTCTTAGGGACCGATTCACTAATCGGGCCCTTAATATCTCCAGCTTTCAAATTATATTTAGTTAGAAAGAAAAGATCTTGCTCAGATGAGATTTGTTTCCTTGTTGTATAATTATCCCTAAGGAGTAGTTCTCTATCTCTAGCACGGGCCCTATTATAAGCTTCCACCCCACTTCCTCAGGATAACCCTGACTCAAAAATCTTATCATTAATTGTTGTTGCTTTGGGTCTCAAAAGTATTAAGGCTGGAGCAATTTCTCCTTAAACGGACAAATTGGCTGACAGGAACACTGTCTGCCAACTTTTTTTGTGACAGCTGGAATATTAGAGAAAATGGTTAGTTGCTACATTTTTCTGATATGTAGAGGTGTTCAGTCTATTCCCAGCGACCTCAACCTTTATATCTAAAAAATTAATAAACTCAGTGCTGTGTTGAGAGGTGAATTTAAGGTGAAAATTATTATTATTAAGGTGACCAATAAAAGAATTAATACTATCCCCATCACCATCCCAAATGAAAAATAAATCATCAATAAATCTACCATAGTAGACCAGATTCGCCCCAAATGGGCCTTCCCCTATTAGTTCTTGTTCTAGGAAGCCCATATAAAGATTGGCATAACTCGGGGCGAATCTGATCCCCATGGCAGTGCCCAGGCATTGCCGATAGCAACGTCCTTGGAAAAAGAAAAAAATTGTGCTCCAAAATGAATTTAATGCTATCAGTGATAAATTGTTGTAATTCAAAGGAACATTAGATCTAGTTTTCAGGTGATGAGTGATTTCCTGAATGCCTAAATGATGTGGAATATTAGCGTAAAGAGCTTCAACATCACAGGTAAGGAGACGATAGCCATCTCGCCACTCTATACCTGTGATGTTGCTCAGAAAGTGACCGGTATCTTTAATATGTGAACAGAGGGGAGTGACAAGTGGCTGTAAGAAACAATCTACAAAATGTGATAAATTAGCAGTGAGGGACCCTACACCCGAAATAATGGGACTACCAGGAGGTGCAGTGAGGGATTTGTGAATTTTGGGCAAGTGGTAAAAGGTTGGGGTCACTGGGAATTTGACATATAGAAAGTCAAAGGTCTCTTTAGTAATTATACAGTTCTCTCTAGCCCTAGAAATGAGCTCCCAATATACGGTACAATATTCATTACTGGGGTTTGCCTTGAGGATTTCATAGAAGTCCTTATTATTAAGTTGCTTTACAGCTTCAGAAATATATGCATCCTTATTTACAATGACTATCCCCCCCCCCTTGACCGCAGGCTTTATGACAATATTTGTATCCTCCATAAGTGACTTCATAGCTAGCCGTTCGGCTTTGCTCAGGTTGTCCCTCATAAAGGAATTTTCAGTTTTAGCGCATAATGTTCTGAAATCTCTTAAGGTGGTCTGATAAAATGTTTCTATAAAATTGTTTTTATACTGTAGAGGATAGAACTCTGATTTTTTGCATGCAGAGACAAGGGAGGGTTGGGCAATAGTGGGTAGCTCATTTTCAGATTGCAGCGGCTCCAGAGCATTGAGGGCCAGCTGATCCTGAGTATCCAACAGAGTCACCGTGTCATCCGTCGTTTCTATAGAGGTGCTCTGTTTTGAAAGGAAGAATTTCCTACGACAGATATCACGTGTGAATCTGTTCAGGTCCACAAACAGATCAAAGAGGTTAGGTTTATTTGCTGGCGCAAAATTTAGACCCCTTTTAAGTAAGGATATCTCATCATCCGTTAAAACTCTTGTTGAGAGATTGTAGATATTTTTAGGTTCACTTACTGTATCTTTGAATTTTTTGACAAAGGTCCTACCAGATCCTCCCCTGCATCCCCTTCTTCACAGTCCCTTCTCCTTTTGGGGGAGTCCGATGTTAGAGGATGAAACCGATTGGACAGCGGAAGAGGGGGAGGGAGTGAGAGGCAGCTGGGAAGACCTAAAAAAAGAGAAGAATCACAGCATACTGCTGCCTCAATCTCCAAAAAAGCAAAAATGTATATTACAAGGGCGCTGTGTGCAGCAACACACCTCTAGGGTCCAATATATACTGCAGCAGCTCGCTATAGGGGTGAGATATGCCACATGTCTGTGTGGGTTTCCTCTGGGTGCTCCGGTTTCCACCCACAATCCAAAAACATGCTGCTAGGCTAATTGGCTGCTGAATAAATTAGCAGGGACTGATGTTTGGGGTAGGGACTGATGTGAATGTTAGTGATTAAAGCGCTATGTAATTGATGGTGCTATATAAACACTTGTTAAAAAATAAATAATAAATTGTTCAATATCAATGTATTTTTAGAAGTTCTCGGAACAGCCATGGGCACCAAGCTTGCTCCAAGCTTCGCCAGCCATTACATGGCTTGTTTTGAAATTGATATGCATAAGGCAGTCAGTTTGGTGTCAATTTTTTTTTAACTAAAATGATTACAATTTAAAATTTACCTCCACCTCCAGTACTAAGACAGGTATTTTTTTATACTTGACTTTAACATCCCTTAATAACAAAGGACCAAAACTTACTAGGAGGGGGCATTTTCTGAATTTAGGATTTTATAATGTTCCCTTTTTAAAAGCAACGCATGCACCAGCGATGCTTTACCAGGACGGAGCTGAATCCTCTGAATCCTAAATTCTTTCCTGGATAAAAACGGTTTTAAATCAGAATCCAGTCCTAGATTATTAGGTGTTAGAAAATATGTCAGTGGAATTCCTTGTTGTAAATTATTATAAAGATAGTGCCTGATGATATTGTTTATAGACAATTAAGAGCCACTTTATATTGTATAGGCATAACCTGCATTATATAAAGGCCACCAGGATGCTTACAGTGCTCTTAACATATACATTTAGGGAACAAAGAAGCAAATGGCTTAAGTGTAATAAAAGGTAAAATATTAATTATGTTATATCTTCTGTATATAACCATTATATATATATATATATATATATATATATATATATATATATATACACACACACACTCCATGTGTGTTGCTTTATATTGTATAGCAGCAACAAACAAAAAGAACTGCATATTAAAGAAGCCCTTATGACAATATGTGAACTAAACAGCCCCTATCTCTATGTTCCAGGTACTACTGAATTGAAGCTTGGTTTGATGGAAGATGGTATATTCTATTTATCACGCTGATAATGTTTCATTTCTGATCATTATATGGTTTTTTCCTCAACTATTATGTCAAGCAACAGCAGATACTCAAGGTAAGCAGAATGTTTGTTCTTTTTACCAAGATACTCTCCTCACCTTTTCTTGGACCATAACCTTATCACCAGCAAACTGTCCGACACTAATTCTAGCTCTCAGCATAACAATTCTGCAATGGCTTCTTACACCACATAAAAATCTTAATGCCATTAATTTTGACCAAATTTCTCAATCTGTGCAACAACTTTTATCTCCAATCTCTAACTTCCACTCTCCTGATTTAGCAGTATCTCACTAAACTAAACCCTAGAAACTGTCCTTGACCATCTCACTCCAGTTACCCCTCATGTACCACAGTGACTTCAATGTAGGCCGTGTCACACTAGATAACTCTCCTGCAAAGCAGAAAGTCTTTGGTGCAAATCTCGCTCTCCTGATGACTGATGACTTTTTAACTTATACAAACTTATAGAACAGCCCTGGACAATGCCAAACAATTCTACTTTCAGTGTCTCATTTCTGCTTAGGCTTCTAACCCCAAATGCCTATTTCATACATTTAACTCCCTACTGAACCCTCCTGTGCACAATCCACCAACCTCCATCAATGCCCAAGATCTTGCAATGTACTTTAAGGACAAGAGAAGAAAGAAATTATCCTCCTACTCCTCATCTACCAACATACTATCCAAAACCCTTCCTCCACTCTCTGACACTATGTCATCATTCAAGCTCACAAATAAAGAGGAAGTATATGGTCTTTTCTTGTCTTCCTACTTTACTACCTGCCCGCTTGATCCAGTACACTCACAAGTCAGTAGATGTCTATCTGAAAAAAACAAAACTCAGACCCAAACTCTCCCTTAAATTATTGTCCCTTTTCCCAGCTCCCATGCATCTCATAGCCACTTGAAAGACTTGCCTACACTCGTCTCACTCAGTTCCTCTTACATAATCTTTTAAATCCTCTTTATTTAGGCTTTCATTCTCAACATTTCACTGAGACAGAACTGAGCAAGGTGGTCAATTATTTAATCACTGCTAAATCTAGAGGTCACTACTATCTTCTAATTCTCCTAGTGATTCTACTGCTTTTGACACTGTTGACCACTCTCTTCTCATACAAATGTTACAATCACTAGGTATTCAGTACACATCTCTTTCCTGGCTCTCATTCTACCTCTCTCTTTCAGTGTTCACTTTTCTGGATCTACCTCTCCTGCCTTTTCACTATCTGTTGAAGTACTACAAGGCTCAGTCTTGGGTCCATTACTCTTTTCTATCTATACCTCTTCCCTTGGACAACTAATAAATTCATTTGGTTTTTAATATTCAGATGATACACACAACTACCGATCCACCCCAATCCATAACCAACCATGCTGGCCCGTGTAACTGAATGTATTTCAGCCATTTCATCCTGGATGTCCTCCCGCCATCTCAAACTCATTCTTTTAAAAACAGCTCTATAATATTGCCAACAAAAGTACCCACCTAGTCTATCCATTTCTGTTGACAACACTGAAATATTCCCTACATTGCAAGCTAGCTGCCTAGGTGTTACACTTGACTTTGAACTGTCCTTTGTGCCCTAAATACAATCTATGTAAATTCTGTTACATACACCTAAAAATAATTTTCAGAATATGAAAATATCTTTCACAAGACACTGCTAAAACGCTTTATTCATGCAAATAGATCAGGGTTTATGCAATCTTATATATTCAATAGCTCAAATGTTTTCATGTGATGACCATAGCCAGGGGAATCACAGGATGAGCACACAGACGTAGTTGAAATGGTGATACAGAGCTGCAAAGCGCTACTATAGCGCATATGTCACATCACCTGAATTAAGAGAACCTGTCTCAAACACAGTACTGTAGGCAGATTGTTAACTCACAGTTCCAGAAGTCATGCAGTGAATGCTGCCGTTCCCTCCAGTCATCAACAACAGATAGAAACGAAGTGGCAGGTGCCCGTGTCTTTCTTCCGCCGCACGCTTCTTTCAGTCAGCGTGTCAAATGGTCCGTTACAGCCTCACTCGCATGCTTGCATCTCAGTGGCTGTTTCAAACACCAATTTGCGGGGCAATTGTCATGGCACCATATGGAGGATGAAAACAATCACAGAACAGACCATAGGGTGATAACGTAACACACACTGGAAAAATTTCAAAAGGTTCATATACTTACAAATGGAATGTGACACCAACAACAAGTGTTATGTCAATAAAAGCATGTGATGATTTTGCAGCTCATCGAACTGATTAATCTCCAGTGTTCAAAATATGTCCAATGTATCAAAGTCCTTATTCAAATCACACAACAAGCATATAGCCAACGCGTTTCGGATGTCAGCGCATCCTTTTTCAAGGCTCATGAAGTAAAAGTGCTTGTTTGTGATATATATATAGGCAGCCCTCCATATGACAGTCATTTTTAATTGGATACATCAATTAGTAGGAGGGTATAAACATCCCCATATCCTACAAGGTCCTTAAATGGTATAAAATCTCAATAGGATATAAAAGACTATAAATAATCCATAATACATAATATAAATACCAATATATATATAAAATAAACGGGTTTAAGAAAAAATACATTAAAATTCAATAAGTTAGAAAAAAGTTCCTTAGGCATGGAATTGGAATTGAGGGGCATTACACTCTCAATATCTGCATCTACTTTTTGTTCCTTATATCCTTTCTCCAAAAAGTAGCTTTTCATAATAGCAGCTTGTTCCTTAATATTTGATAATTCCGTGCAGTTCCTTCTCACTCGTTGAAATTGGCTCCTAGGGACCCCATTCAACCAATTTTTATGATGACAGCTGTCCTTACAGATAAAAGAATTCGAATCGGTAGGTTTCATGAAATTTTTTACCTTTAACCGACCATTATCTGCAAATATGGTTAGGTCTAGGAACTCCACTGAGGTTTTACTAATGTTAAATTTTAAATTAATATTGAGGTTATTATCATTGAGTGTGGTACAAAACAAATCCAAATCCCCTCTTTGGCCTTCCCATATAAAGATGACATCATCTATATATCTTGCCCACACTTTAATATTAGATGTCCAAGGTTGTGGCCCCCACACTGAGTCATGTTCCCAAGCTGACATGAAAAGGTTGGCATAGCTCGGTGCCACTTTTGAACCCACTGCGGTCCCAGTGCATTGTTTATAGAAGGAAACTTTAAAATAAAAATAGTTGTTATTTAAAATAAAAGTTAAACCTTCCTCATTAAAATTCAACAGGAAAGGAAAGGGATCGAGACTATTCCCCCAACCATTGGAGAAATAGGTCACGAATGAGGGAATATGTTACTAACAGAACTCAATCTCGTTCCCCACAGTATAGAAGTAGAGAACGTGAGGTTTCAAGGAGAAGGATTAGCACCAGGGAAAGATCTCTTTCCATCCCTGAATATTTTCATCAAGAGAATAGATATGACATCTTGAGGGGTGATCAGGAACAGGATTTTTACCAATCCCCCCACAGGAAACGAGGGGGGTAGTCAATTTAACTAAACATCCTTGTACCCCCACTACTACAAAAATAAGTAGGAAGGGAATACCTAGGAAGAAAAAGAGAGGATGTAGAGGTAATATTGCCAAAAAAAACAAGAAAATACTGTACCATAAAATTTTAAGAAAAAAATACCTTAAAAGGAAGAAACTAAAAAGGAATCTCCAGCGTAATAATAAAAAGGATAACACCAAAATTTACAATTTAAGTGATCATGTTTTAACAGAGGCAAAAATAAGAGTGTTAAAACGAGGCCTCAAATTTGCGCCTACTAAAAATGCCAACCATTTTGATGTCTTCATTAGCTTGCAAAAATTTGTTAGAAAGCTGTCGATCAAGCGTCATTTTAACATACAGGATACTAGGGAAAATAAGGAACAGACAGATAATTATGACAAAAAGGAGTTATTATCAATTCAAAAGAGGTTTAGAGGCAAATCTACGTTTAATCCGGTCCATAATAGGAGTTGTTATGTCAACACATTTCTGGAGATTACTATGAAGGATTTGAACAATCTAGTACGAAAGAAAAATAAGTATAAGCGTAATAATATGACCAAAGAGGATATGGCAGCCATTAAAAATCTCCAAAACAATGAACAAATTATTATTAAACAGGCAGATAAAGGTGGAGGGTTGGTTGTCATGAATGTACGGGATTATGAAAACGAGGCATTTCGCCAACTCAATGATACATCCACATATCAACAACTTAATACAGATCCGACTAACAGTATCCTTATTAGATATAATGCCCTCATCAAAAAACATTTTGATGCGGGAGCATTCGATAAAGATGTATACTCTTTTCTGGAAGTGGTGGCCCCGGTCATTCCAGTGTTATACTTATTACCAAATGTCCATAAAGACCCGGTTCATCCTCCAGGTAGGCCTATAGTGGCAGGCATTGACTCTGTCACGGCCAAATTGTCTGAGTATCTAGACTCCCTCCTCCAACCAAAGGTTATTACTATACAATCCTATTTAAAGGATACTACAACAGCTATTAAGCGATTTGAAAATTTGGAATGGACACCGGACTCTTATTTGGTCACAGCAGATGTGACCTCCCTCTATACCATCATTAAACATCAGGATGGTATTGAGGGAGTCAAGAAACATTTTTTAGAAGCCCCCCCTAACCTGTTGAATTTTATTGAGGAAGGTATAACTTTTATTTTAAATAACAACTATTTTTATTTTAAAGATTCCTTCTATAAACAATGCACTGGGACCGCAATGGGTTCAAAAGTGGCACCGAGCTATGCGAACCTTTTCATGTCAGCTTGGAAACATGACTCAGTGTGGGGGCCACAACCTTGGACATCTAATATTAAAGTGTAAAGTGTAAAGAGTAGCACATATCGTTCAGTTAGGGGAGTCACCAATATACGCTCTAAAGGTTTCTATAGATGTGGCTCCTGTGCTATGTGTAGGACACACACCACACAGGATTCTAAGATTACCACTTTTGAATCCTTTGAGAATAAGAGATCCTTTCCCATCAAGCAGTTTATCACGTGCCACACTAAGAATGTAGTATATCTTATAGAGTGTCAGTGTGGCAAGCAATATATAGGGAGGACCACGCGCCCTCTAAATATTAGGTGGTCAGAACACCTCAACAATATTAGGAAAGGTGTATTAAATCATAATTTATCTGCACATTTTAAATCATATCATTCTTGTTCCACTAACTCGATTCGTAGGGCTATAGGCATCGACAAAATAGTACCAAAATGGAGAAATAATGATATTACCAGTACATTGGCCAAAAAGGAGATGGAGTGGATATTTAATATGGGATCCCTCCATCCGGGTGGCCTCAATATGGATTTTGAGGTAAAATGGTTTTTATAGAGTTATGAGCATCAAGTGATTTTTTAGACTGTGTTTATATATTTTTTGTCCAATTCCATGCCTAAGGAACTTTTTTCTAACTTATTGAATTTTAATGTATTTTTTCTTAAACCCGTTTATTTTATATATATATTGGTATTTATATTATGTATTATGGATTATTTATAGTCTTTTATATCCTATTGAGATTTTATACCATTTAAGGACCTTGTAGGATATGGGGATGTTTATACCCTCCTACTAATTGATGTATCCAATTAAAAATGACTGTCATATGGAGGGCTGCCTATATATATCACAAACAAGTACTTTTACTTCATGAGCCTTGAAAAAGGATGCGCTGACATCCGAAACGCGTTGGCTATATGCTTGTTGTGTGATTTGAATAAGGACTTTGATACATTGGACATATTTTGAACACTGGAGATTAATCAGTTCGATGAGCTGCAAAATCATCACATGCTTTTATTGACATAACACTTGTTGTTGGTGTCACATTCCATTTGTAAGTATATGAACCTTTTGAAATTTTTCCAGTGTGTGTTACGTTATCACCCTATGGTCTGTTCTGTGATTGTTTTCATCCTCCATATGGTGCCATGACAATTGCCCCGCAAATTGGTGTTTGAAACAGCCACTGAGATGCAAGCATGCGAGTGAGGCTGTAACGGACCATTTGACACGCTGACTGAAAGAAGCGTGCGGCGGAGGAAAGACACGGGCACCTGCCACTTCGCTTCTTTCTGTTGTTGACGACTGGAGGGAACGGCAGCATTCACTGCATGACTTCTGGAACTGTGAGTTAACATTCTACCTACAGTATTGTGTTTGAAACAGGTTCTCTTAATTCAGGTGATGTGACATATGCGCTATAGTAGCGCTTTGCAGCTCTGTATCACCATTTCAACTACGTCTGTGTGCTCATCCTGTGATTCCCCTGGCTATGGTCATCACATGAAAACATTTGAGCTATTGAATATATAAGATTGCATAAACCCTGATCTATTTGTGAGGATTTTGATACGGACATCAACTTTGGGTCATATTGTGAGGACGTTATTATTATTTGGATCATATTTACAACTACGAGAGTGTGGTTGTAACACATATGCACTTTATATAATTGCCTTGTTGATGTTTAAATTGCTACATTTGGAAGCGCTTTATACATATAATTACCCTTTTTTATTTTTCATATACTGTATTTAGAAGGC
>WWET01003414.1:43456-63963 GCA_011038615.1 Limnodynastes dumerilii
ACCAAATTGAGGGTAAATAGGGTCTAGGGTCAATATAGTTTTGAATAAACAAATGGGTAGACTAGATGTGGCTCTTATCTGCCGTCAATTTCTATGTTAAGGCATGCTAGCACTTGTAGAACTATGGTGTAGGGTCAATATAGTTTTGAATAAACAAATGGGTAGACTAGATGTGGCTCTTATCTGCCGTCAATTTCTATGTTAAGGCATGCTAGCACTTGTAGAACTATCGGCAGCATGCCCTGTCCCAAATTCCTACACATGCCCATTTAGTTGCAAAAAAACATACACTGCCCGCTCCCTAAAAAAAATGCAAAGCTCCACGTGCCCCCACCAAAAAAAAAAAATACATTCCACAAGTGCCTCTTAACTAAGAAAAACCAATGCGACATATGCCCCAACATAAATAAAAACCAATGCGACATATGCCCCAACATAAATAAAAAACCAATACGACATATGCCCCAACATAAATAAAAAAAATTGCGACATATGCCCCAACATAAATAAAAAACAATGCGACATATGCCCCAACATCAATAAAATGCATTGCCACATATGCCCCAACAGCAATAAAATACATTGCCACATATGCCCCAACAGCAATAAAATACATTGCCACATATGCCCCCTTAAAAAATTTAATGCCAAAAAAATGCTCATAATATGGGCAGAAAATAAAAATAAAAATGCTTACCTGGTCTGATGGGGGTCCAGTCTTGTAAGCTTTTAATCCAGGGGGGGACTCTTGGCAAAAAATAAGACATGACGCTAACTGTCCTGCACTGCAGGACATCCCAATGCTAATGACAGGTTTACTGTCATTGAGGTATATTTATACCCTTTGGGCACTGCCACAAGTATGGAAAGATAGAGAATTCAGACTGAAAGTTATTGAATGATATTGCTCGGGCCTATTGGCTATTTCATTGTCAGACACTGCATTATTGCTGTTATTTGATCATTATAAGTTATTAGTAGGAAAAACTTTGTAAAGCTATTATCGATAGCTTATAGCGAGGCATCTATTTTGAAGAAACGTGTATTGGGATAAAGATGGTGCAGTAATTGGTTGAGTTGATGCAAATAACTGTGTAACAGTATAACAAATGTATATATTCCAATAACCATCATAGAAGTAAAACGGTGGTGTACAGAAAACATCATTTTAAAATATTCTAACTAAAAAATAATTATAAGTAAAACTAATCTTATCAACTAAACTTGTGTCGGAGTTTATTTCAAGTACATTGTACATTTTATTGTGAAAAACACTTGGTTCAATTCCAAAACACATTTACATAAGTATTTAAAAAGAAGATTTACTTGGCTGGATTGTGACATTGATATTTCCTTTATTATTACAGCTTCAAAAAGTGTATCATAGAAGGCTCCCCCAGATCATGCAAATTTCTAGTCACCATGGTGACTTGTTGTCACCAGATATTTGTCAAGCCCTGGCCTTTGTGAAATTGTTATCTGTCTCTGAAATCTGAATTCGGGATTGTGACAGAGGCAGCATATCTCCACATGAGAGTAATGTGGAGGATCCTGACCAGGTTTTAAAGCAGAAGCAAAAACTGGTGTGATCAGGGTGGGGCTAATCAGCAGCACCTGTGCTCTCCTGATATAAGTGTTACAGGGACAGAGGGTCAGGACTCTTAACAGCGGAATAGCTGCCCAAGGGTGGGGGTATGATAGGGACCACTGGAGTACCTGAAGAATCTTTGAACTATGCTGTGACACTTACATGCTGCACTGCTGTAACCAACTTGCTGTTGCTGATGTGGTTTACCTGTGATGCTGTCTGCCTGCTACAAAATAATGTGATGTGCTTCCTTTATCACATTTGGCCAGTAGAGCAGACAGGTGTCAGGTAACACTGTCTGGTGAGGCTGGCAAATTATATTAAGCCTTCTAAGTTTACCCTTAAAGGGGAAGTAAAGGATAATATGGAGGAAATGCTGAAAAAGTTATCTGAAGTGGCTGCTGGTCAGCAAGCTCAGATCCAGATGATATCTGAAGTGGCTGCCGGACAGCAAGCCCTAGCTGCCGGACAGCAAACCCAATTACAGGGCCAACAAACCCAATTACAGAGCCAACAAGTTCAGGTTCAGATGATGTACGAAGAGCTTAAAGAGCTGAGGAAAGGTGGACAGGAGCGAGAGAAGCTGCCTAAGCTCACTGCAAATGATGACGTTGAGGCATTCCTCTGCACATTTTAGTGCATGGCCACGCGTTTGGAATAGCCTGAAGAGGAATGGTCTGACAAGCTGGCTCCTTGTTTGACAAGGGAGGCACAGAGAGCCTATGTGGATATTTCTGTGGCCCAGTCACGTTCATACTTTGACCTTAAGAAAGCTATACTCAAGAGGATTGGAGTGACGGGCCCCAGCAAAGCCCAAGAATTCCATGACTGGCGGCTGGAAGGTTCTGAGCTTCCCAGAATTCAGCTAGCCAAACTAGCCAGGCTGGCTAACGCTTGGTTGCAGCCGAGTAAAAACTCACCCGTGCAAATTGTGCAGAGAGATGCACTGGACCAGGCTATGAGAGTGTTGGACCACTCCGTGCAGCCATGGACCATTCAGGCTGATCCCCAGACATATGAGGAGCTGGCAGTGCTTATTGAGTGGCACCATGAGTAAAGCCAGAACAGGATTTGTACCAGTACCAAAGCCCTGAACTCAGGTCCCAGTCATCAAGCCAAAGGCCCCGCTTCCCATAGTGTGCTTTGAGTGTGGTGAACCTGGTCATGTGCGGCGGGACTGCCCAAAACAGGGAGAGCCGATGGATTGTAGTGCGGGAAAGGTGGCTCAACCGATGGTCAGCATGGTGGCTGCGGGTGTATCCCAGATAGGGTCCACCCTATTCTGGATAATGGTACAGTTGGAGGGCTGAGAGATCTGGGCACTGGTGGATACTCTCAGTGAGCTCACCATGGTTGCGGCTAACCTGGTTTCTCCAGGTGCCGACAAGGTCCTGCCTCCTGTCAGAGTGATATGTGTCCATGGTGATGTTGAGGAGTGCCCTCATGTGTACTTACACCTGACCGTACAAGGCTGGCCATTGAAGGTTGTGGCTGCAGTGACCTCCCGACCTCCTTATTTGCTAATCCTGGTGACTTCCTGTTGCTGCAGGAACTTGTTACATGGCATAACACTTAAAAACAGTCAGCCGCTGAGGCGTGTCACGGGCCAGAGACCAGAGACTACCGAAGCTTGGCATCCGGGAGAACTACTGCAGCTGCAGAACTATCCCAGGAAACTGACTCTGAGGCCCAATGGAACCTTGTTGGTGAGAAAATATCACTGCAGGAATTTGGACGAGATCAACGCGATGATAGCAATCTGGCTCAGGCCTTTGAGACTGTAAAAGTGGTTAATAATAGGGTGATTGCTGTTTTACCATCTGAGGGTGTGCCATATTTTATGTTGAAAAATGATTTGCTATATCATATTACTACTTTCCAGTGGAAAAGAGTAGAACAATTGTTAGTTCCTCAAAAACTTGAGCGGTTGGTGTTAGAAGCCTCACATGCGCATTTGTTGGAAGCCATGTAGGGTAGCAGAAAACACTCCAACGTATGCAGTTCTTTTGGCCAGTCATCTATGTCTCAGTCAAGAGGTATTGTCAGGAATTCCCAGTGAACCAGAAGACGGCCCCTTGGCCAGAATTTAGGGCTCCCCTGGTACTCATCCCTATTTCCGTGCCTTTTGAACGAATCAGTATGGATCTGATAGGGCCAGTGGAGAAATCTGCTCCAGGGCACCAATACATACTAGTGGTAGTGGACTATGCCACCAGATACCCGGAGGCTATACCCCTGCATAACATGAAATCTTGAACTATTGTCAGAGAGCTACTAATCCTATATACCCGCCTGGAAATACCAAAGGAGGTCTTAACAGACCAAGGTACCATTTGTTTTCAAGCTTCTGAAAGATTTATGCCAGTTGTTAAAGGTAGACAGAATTACCACTTCTGTGTACCACCCGCAAACAGATGGTCTGGTAGAAAGGTTTAATCAAACTCTTAAACAAATGATAGAGGGCAGTGTCAAGAAAAGTGAGACTGGGATTTGCTTCTACCTTATTTGATGTTCACAGTCAGAGAGGTACCCCAATCTTCTACAGGGTTTAGTCCCTTTGAACTCCTCTATGGGATGTAGCCCAGAGGGATTCTGGATTTGTTAAAAGATGGGTGGTAACTACAACCCTGTCAGGACCCTAATATTGTTAAGTTTGTGTCTCAATTGTATGGCCGTCTTAGGCAGATTGCGCAACTCCTGAACGAACATATGGAAAGGGCTCAACAATGTCAGAAACAAAGTTATGACATCACCGCAGTTAATCGGTCCTTTAAACCAGGAGACAAGGTGATAGTGCTTGTGCCCACTACAGAAAGTAAGATGTATGCTCAATGGCAGGGCCCTTATGAGATCTTAGAAGCAGTGGTACCAGTCAATTACAAGGTTCCACAGGAGGGTAGAAGGAAGGAGGTACAAATCTATCATGTGAACCTGTTAAAACCTTGGAAAAAAAGCGCCAGTCAGCCTTCTTTAGTAGCAAAATAGGTTTCAGAATGCCAGGTACCCATTGAAGTCACACTTAGTCCTGGACAGAAACAGGAAGCGGTTAATTTGGTAGCGCAGTTCCAAGATGTGTTTTCTGACATTCTGACACAGATCATTCAACTTGATATTGTGACTTCACATGGGGTGGTCATCAAACAAATCGTATACTTGAGGCAAAAACGGGCACTGGTAAAGCAAGAGATAGAAGAGATGCTTTACCTAGGGGTTATATAGGAATCAAATAGCGAGTGGAATAATCCCATTGTCTTAGTACCTAAACCTTTAGGTGCGGTAAGATTCTGTAATGACTTACGCAAATTAAATCAGGTTTCTCGCTTTGATTCCTACCCTATGCTCCGGATTGATGAGTTGGTAGAAAGATTAGCCAGAAGTCAGTATCTTACCACGCTTGACTTGACAAAGGGATACTGGCAGATTCCTTTGACAGAAGCTGCTAAGGCAAAAACAGCCTTCTCCCAGAGGGCCTATTTCAGTACAAAATGTTGCCATTTGGTTTACATGGTGCCCCAGCAAACTTCCAAAGAGCTATGAATAAGTTACTGCGGCCCCACAGGGAATATGCAGTTGCATATTTAGACATTGTTATTTTTAGCTCTGACTGGGAATCGCACCTACCAAAAGTAGAGGCCGTTTTGAAGTCTCTACAGGCACACGGATTTACTGCCAACCCTGAGAAATGTGCCATTGGTATGGGAGAAACCAAGTATTTGAGGTACAGTGTGAGCAGGGGATAGGTTAAACCTCAGCTTAGTAAGATAGAAGCAGTTCTCGCTTGGCCCAAACCCAAATGTAAGTCGCAACTTAGGACATTTCTCGGTCTAGTGGGATATTACCACAGGCTCATACGTGATTTTGCCACTAGAGCGACTCCACTAACCGAATTACTTTTTTAAAAAGTCTCCAGACAAAATAAAGTGGTCCAGACTAGTGGAAACCGCTTGGCAAGACTTAAGAAGAGCTTTATGTACAGAGCCTGTCTTGCAAGCTCCTGATTTTACAAAACAGTTTGTGTTTGATTTTACAAAACCGTTTGTGTTGCAGACAGATGCCTCTGGGACAGGATTAGGGGCAGTCCTTTACCAAGAGGTTGATGGTGAGGAGAAACTGGTCCTCTACCTTAGCCGTAAATTACTTCCCAGAGAGCGCAAGTATTCAACTGTAGAGCAGGAATTAAATGGGCAGTGGAGTCCTTAAAATATTATTTGTTGGTACGGGAGTTTTTGTTAGTTACAGACCATGCTCCCTTGAAATGGATGTACACAAACAAAGAGGTGAATGCTCGTTTGACTCGTTGGTTTTTGGCCTTACAGCCATTTAAGGTTGATGTGCGGCATCGTCCGGGGAAATAGAACCTCAATGCGGATGCCCTTTCTAGGAGGTTTGTAGGTCCCAATCCTCCAAACAACCATATGGTAAAGCAAGGGAGGAGGAAGAGGACAAGGTGGGCGAGGTGGAAAGCTCGCCTGAAAATTTGTTAGCTTCACCAGAGTGGTTGAAGCTAAGGGGGGAGGAGTGTGACAAAGACAGCATATCTCCACATGAGAGTAATGTGGAGGATCCTGACCAGGTTTTAAAGCAGCAGCAGAAACTGGTGTGATCAGGGTGAGGCTAATCAGCAGCACCTGTGCTCTCCTGATATAAGTGTTACAGGGACAGAGGGTTAGGACTCTTGATGGCGGTATAGCTGCACAAGGGTGGGGGTATGATAGGGACCACTGGAGTACCTGAAAAATCTTTGAACTATGCTGTGACATGCTTCACTGCTGTAACCAACTTGCTGTTGCTGATGTTGTTTACCTGTGATGCTGTCTGCCTGCTACAAAATAAAGAACTTACTTCATCTTATCCATGTGATGTGCTTCCTTTATCACAGGATGTTAATGGATAGGAGAGGTGCCTCTGCAGCAATTATAAGAATTAGCCACTATAGTTAATAGAGGAGCAAGGGAAAGTAGAAGGTTATCAAAATTTTAGAGCATGTTGGGACTCGGTTGCAATCTCTGGTTAGAAAGTGTGGATTCCGAAAAAGGGATATTCGAAAGTTACTTTTCTAATGTCTCTTTTTCCGAAGCTTACACTTTTAGAAAACATTTTTTATGAATGGGTGAGTATGCCGTTCGGCATACTCACCCATTCACTTTCGGAAAGAACAGATCACTCCGCCGCACCTACACCACTGTTCGCCGGACTGAGGGAGCAGGTGAGTAAAGTCTTTCTGCGGGGAGGGAAGGTTAGGGTCAGGCTGTGGGAGATGGTGGGTTAGGGTCAGGCTGCAAGTTAGGGAGGTTTAGGGTCAGGCTGCCATTAAGGAGGGTTAGGGTTAGGGTGGTGAGAGGGGAGGGTTAGGGTAAGAGTTAGGGGAAGTAGTGGGGGACTTTTTTTTTTACACTTTTCAGAGCACCGAAAGCTCGGTGTTCCATGGATTGATTGCAATGCCTCCTCGAGGCATATGCAATCGAAATCCCAGCCAGTTCGCAACAGGCTGGGGAGGAATGGCCGATTCCAAAATCGGCCATTCGGACCAGACCCCCACACCCATCAGGATTCAGCGATCATCTTTACAATGCTCGCCATATTGCAATTGGACTGTAGCAGCAGAAATGCCTCAACATTTACAGCAAAGAGAAACATCGGCCTGGAGTTTGGGAGTAACAGGTGCAAGTGTACAGCTCGGCTCAACAATTTTGCAAAGTAAGGGGTGCTCATTAATCTTAAATCTTTAACATGCACGAAAAATACATTACTTTTGCACACAGAACTTAAATACTGCATATCTTTATGTTTAATCTATGAAACAGAGTTGAGCTAAAGAATTTTACCTCTTAAATATAATTTTGCTTTCACAATTTAAATTTGTCCTCCCCTTGCAGTTCAACATGGTATTGCTCAGGTCTACACTTACACCTGAAAAAAAAGGTTTAAGTGCAGCTCTGAATCCAGGCCATTATTTGCAAATTTCAACTTTATTGTGTACCTTACAGTGAATTATCTAAGAACCTGGTTGCACATCCAAATGATAAATGATTTAAACGATTTAAATGATTTAAATGATTTATGATTTAAACAGCCCTACAATTTAGCATACTGCTGCTATTTCTTCTTCTAGTATTATATAAATGGTGCATTTAGCAACAGAATTAGTATTTTGTTAAAATGTTGGCAAATAATTACTTATAATTAAAATGACACTTTGCATATTTTACAGATAAACAGTGGTTTTTTTCAATATCATGATCATGATGTTACATTCCAAAATGGCGTGTCCATTATTATATTAACTGAAAAAAAAATTAGTAATGGGAACAAAACATTCTACAGAGCAGTGGAAAACAATTGGAAAGAAGTGATATTCACCCCTAAAGGTAAATTATTTTCAAACAGGATTAAAAGTATAATATGATATTCAATAGTATATAGCTTCCAGACCCAGGGTCGTATTCACAGATCCGTTTTTGCGTGGGGTTGCGCGCGTATTTTTAGGAGCAGATTTCCACGCACATTAAGTAGTATTTATGCACGTAAGTACTTTAGGCACGGACTTGTGAATCGCACTTAGGTACATATGTACAGAGAGGCGTGGTTTCTATCCGTACGATAGAAGTTATGTGAAAGTAGGCGGGGGAAGGTATTTAAATGGGCATTTAAGTGCGCGGTTAGATAAATACGCACGTACGTAAGTAACATACGTGCGTAAGTACACACGTAGAGTTAAAGGTACCCTTTGCAGGCGTAAGTCACCTAAAACCCGTCCGGCCGAGGGGAGTGTCATGGGTGTTGCCTTGCTATGTGCGGGCTTAAAAACGCACACTTAGTAAATACGGATTTGTGAATCTGATCCCAAATGTCTAATTCTTATCATGTATGCTGAAGGGGGGAAAAAAATACACATCATTGGGTTTTGAGAATCCAAGACAATTGTTAAAGGAGAACTCCATTCTCTAAATGAACGCTATCTTTTCACAAAGGGTTAGATATCCTAGAGACTCTGTGTGAATAAAAAATAAAACCCCCAGCACAAATCAGGTCATAACCTCCACAGTCTACAGTCTATGATGACGCAAATGTGTTATTGCTAGTAGTTAGTTTCTGTTCCTTAATGAATTTTCCAATAGGAACAAAGTAAATGGCACTGTGGACAATATGTAAGCCAAGTCATTCTTGTTTAAGGAACATTAAGCATATATCTAGTGGCTCCAATTGCAGGGAAATATTTAGGCTTATTGACATAGGAGTTTAAGGGACACGTATTTCCTAGACTACAACTTTCTGAGAAGTCCTGGCAGTTATCCAGGGTCAGAGAGGTTTCTTGCAGTCCATGGACTTCAGCAAGAACACAGATATTAGCCTTACATGATTACATACAGTATAATTAGGGTTGCCGTCTCCCAAAATTCGGGCAGTTCTCCTGGTATCCCGGGAGAGCCTGCAAATCTCCCGCAAGGGACTTAAGGCCTGTGGTTTCATGGAAATCACGGCCTCAAGTCCTGCCCCTATGCCCCTATGGACAGAGAGGGACTTGATGATGCAATTTGCACCATTAAGCCCTGCCCCCATCCCAATTAAAGCTAAAAATGGGTAATTATCTATCAAGGGGCGGGGCTTAGTGACACACTTTGCATAAATCGCGCTATTAAGCCCCGTCCCCTGCATGCATCTATGAAGATTCCGGAGGGAAGCTGTTAAAAGTCGACAACCCTGAGTATAATATGTGACCAATAAAAACTATTCACATGCCACACATTTGAAAAGTTGACTGTCTTTCAATCAGGCTGACAAACACTATTCTATAGTATATAATTCTTTACTTACCAATAGAGTAAAAGGGACAAGTGATCATGAATAGTACTAGGCCTAAAACTGGTGAGTCCTAAGAGTTCCTATAAAAAAATGCTATTGGTAATTAGTATTCAAATAAAAGATTCTATTAAATTACACAGGTGCCATTTACAACTACCAATTACCACCCAGGCTAGAGACCACACTTTGCGAGACTCAGTAGCCGTTTCTCTCATGCAAGTGTCTACAAATTTTATTTATCATTCTATATTTAACTGTACAATATTTTCGCTTAAAGCAACGCTCACAGGTGCCTAGTTACAATTATAATGATGTATTTCTTTATCTAGGAAAAAAACATACTGCTGCGGAAGACTTTTCCTGTGTGATTTACAATGTGTCTCTAATGAACTGTTCATGGAGTGTGGGCAAGGAAGCTCCAGTAGATGTCCAGTACTATATGGAACTCTGGTAAATATGTAGCACATCATTTTGTAGATTCTATACATTTTGGTAGCATAATAACAACAAGACTTGCTGATTGTATTTTTCATTTTCTTTGTGCTTAGGCAAGGTAATGTGAATTTGAAATGCACAGACTACAGAAAAGATCCCTTTGGGAGACAAGTGGGATGTTTTTTAAAATCTCCAGAAATTTTTTTCAAAGGCTCTGTTTACGTACAAGTGGTGGGGACAAGCAATCAAACATCAGTCCAGTTCATGGATAAAATCATTACACCTAATGATTATGGTATTATGATTTTTTTTTTATATGTCTTTAATATTTCCTAATAATCCAACAATAAGTGTCAAAAGTTAGGTAGAATAGAAAGCGAGAAAAGAGAGGTTAGGGTTGGGGTTATTTGCTCTGGCTTCTTAAGTGCGGAACTTCCCGAAATGACTTACATACCGCATGCGTAGTAGGTCATTCAGGCAATCTACGTACCAGTTAGGTATGCAGATTGACTGTGTGCACAGAGTAGTTTAGTCAGAAAAAGATGTGCTAATGCCGCCTCGGGGTGGGCGAGGGGGGAGGGTTACTTTAAGGAAGCCCTATGGCACTCTTAAGTCCATAAGGCTCCTAAAAACGGGGAAGGGGGGGCGGGTTAGGGTCAGACTGGATGAGTTAGGTGCGGATCTGTCCACAGCTAACTCACTCTTAAGTATAAATACAGTCCTATATTGCTAGAATTTGGAGTAAAGGTTTTCTGTATATTCTAGCACTATTTTTGTGTGAGGGCATTGGTCATTCCTATAGAAGCAGCTGAGATATAGACAGTAGTGGATCTACTATGAAACTTAAGCTTTTTTGAGCCACTTTTTTTATTGTAAAGATTAATGGAGTAATCAATGGAGTTTTTTAAGTGTGTTATTATAATAAGATTATTTTAGTGATGTATGACCAGATTCACTTGACTTACGTATGCGAGGAAGACTGTAATTAAGTGCGGAAAAGGCGAGTGCATGCCCCTGGCTCTCCCCTCCTTTTTATGGACGCACATCAGTGCATAACTGATTCTCCGCACCACCGGCCCCTCATTACCATGTTTGGCAGGGTTTGGGCATGCAGATTTGATGGGCCGGTCCCCTCTATAGAAGTTCAACAAAGTTCCATATGGAAGAACTGACGACAAGTAACATCTGGCATGCAAGCACTGATGTTATATGTCATATGTTATATGTTATGCGTAAGTCCCCTTCCAAACCTATTTGTGAATCAGGGCCACAATCATGAGACAATAACTGGCAGTACTTACAGCATACCTCCCAACATTGCCAACCCCCTAAAATTATCCTGCTAAGGGGATTTATATGTATTTATTTTTTTATAACTGTTTAATTTGCCCTGCCGATGTGCCAAAAGAGGCATGGTTTTCATAAAATGGGTGAAGTTTGGGTAGGACCAGGGCTGGAGTTTTGGGTGAAATCAGAGAGGGGCTTATTTATATTTATTAAACATTTTATGCACAGCTCCGATTAAAGAATAGATCTGTTGATCCAGCCTGGTGCACAATAAGAAGCTGCTGTCAGTGTCACTGTGTATATTGAAGAAGAGAAATAACAGCGGGAAGGGACTTCACCCCACCACCCCATTCTCCACTATTTGGGTCTTTATTGGATGTTGCCCTGATGTTTCTGGTTGCGAAGAGGCCCCATAACAGTTCAAGCTTCAAGGCCCCAAAAATGTAGATCTGCCACTGGATATATTAACATTGATTTGTGAGACTGTTGAAATAGCGCCTTTATTAGCTTTTATTCTGGAATTGTAATCCTGATATATGTTACAACAGTGTTTAATAAAACATACCATAGCCTCAATAATTGACATGTCCAGGACTCCATGTGCAGTAAATGCAATGGCTTCAGTCTTCTTTGAATATTTATTAAATTATTGAATTTCACGTTAGAACAATTTTGCTCTATACATTTTTATAGCTGTTAGACATTCACTGTACAGAAATGTGTCACATTTTTACATTATCTTGTAAAGATGATAGGAAATAACATATGTGGCTTTTTTATTAAGTATGTTTGTTGTGTGTTTATGTAATTATCAAACATTATTATTTGTAGTCATTTTGGATCCTCCAAGAAACATTCAACTGAGTTATAATTCAAGTGACCTTGAAATTACATGGGACAAACCAGAAACCTATAAAAATGAAGATGAGAAATGCTTTACTTACCATATTTATTTAAAAGAGAAAGGGGTAACTACATTTTTGACTATTTGTCCCTGTGTATATTTTACACTTATATTGCATGCGGTGCGTTTTATACAATATATTTCACCCCTTGTGCTTTTGAGATTTTGTGTCATCATCTTTGTATTAATGAAGATCATAATAAATACATTGGGCCAATATCATGACAAGCATACACAAGCATATATCATTAACGTATTGTGTTCTGGTATATGACAATGCCGTTTATTATAAAACATTTTTTTTCAAATATGTTTCTTGGCTTAAATATATATTATTTTTATTATTATTATTATTATTATTATTATTATTATTATTATATATTTAGAAATAGAAATAATTTTTTACCACATTTTGACCAGTGATCATACTTAGATATCAGCTAGAGCTCCTATTAGTAAAATTAGCTTCGGTTAATGATAATTCATATACTGTGATCAGTATTTTAAATCTGAAAAACTGATATCATACTTAACATATTAATATCAGAGAGGGAATACAAAGGAATATTAAGCCTACAAATAGTTGTGCTGTTGCTGATATATAAATACAGACATTTATGTGACTACAGACACATAAATTAGAAATTCTTGCTTACTTTGTAATTTATCATGTTTATTTGATTTGGTATAACGAGCATTGAACTATTTGACATTGTTTTTATCCATCATCCATCCATGTTTATGCATCAAACTGTTGAAACTATTTTATTGTATTTTTGTAAGTGGAAATATGTTTTTTCAGACATATAATTAACTAAATTATTTCATTTTAGGGGCTTAATATATTCAGAAATGGAACATCTTTTAAAACCAGTCAGTTTAATTCACATGAAAAGGTTACTGCAATGTTAAGAGTGCAATGGCAGAGAACCTGTTCAAGTAATACGAACTGGAGCCAGTGGAGTAATCCGCATACAATTGGCAAGTACCAAATTGTTAATACCTAGCTAAAAGCCTGTAAAAAAGACAAAAAAACTGAAAAAACTGAAAAAAGAAAAAACAATTTAAGGTCATGGACACTTTTTGGTAACTGTTAAATACTAGGTCCCATAAAAATTGTGTGTGTAAAAAGCAGCATTAGCTGCTGCAGTATTAGTTGTATATAGATCAGTGTTGCCTTAATCAAGCCCGCCCACCCCCTGGAACACTAAGAATTACAGTTGTGCTGGATAGGGGGAGGGTCTTAATGGGATTTGCATAAATTGCATTATTAATCCTAGCCCCCAAACCGGCTTCTATCTCTTCCCCCTGAGATTGTTGACAACCCTGATATAGATACATATATGACTTCCCCCTTCTCCTCTTGTATAATGTATACATGACATCCTTTCCTCTTATATACAGTATATATGATGGCCCCTTCTCTTATGTACTGTGTATATGACAGTCCTTCCTCTTATATACAGTGTATATTGTGGATATACTGCTATATGGATCTTACCTGTCCGAAAGGTACATGAGACCCCAGCTCCCCGTCCCCACTTAGGGATTGGTCACCGGGCTGGTAGATGGCCCGCTCTGCCTCTAGATTGGGGATTATGCGCCGTTATCCTTGCACCCATTCCTCTCCTGCCAATGGCCAGCATACTCATGGGATACTGCGCTCCTTGGTTCATCCCCTTGTTGCTAATATATAAAGGCAAGGAGTAGCATTAGTCTTTTATGTAGTAAGATAGAAAAACTGTAAATTTTGGGGTGGATTGTACTGTCTGGGTCTCATTTGTCAAACTCCTCAGCATATACACACATATAAATGTAGTGGGGGCTATGTTGCAGACCTTGAAGTAGTAACTTTTTAAAAAGATTTATTGATGGTGTAATAATAATGGCATTGCAGTGATTAACTTAAGTGTTATATTATTACAGTATGTTTTTATAAATTAGGCTACAATAAAAAGTTTGAAAGCTGTTACTCGCAGCAGATTGTAGCTTGGTCTGTTTGTTACTCTTTCGGAAGTTTATTAGTTAGCGTTCTGGTTGCTAGATGACCAAAGCATACACCAGAAGGACACTTCTTAGCATGTAACACTTGCCTAGTCCTATTTTATGAATGTCTAGTCATCTTATAAGGTTATGTGAGTTGGCTCCTGAAGGAAGTTGCTGATTGATGGACTCCTGGTTAAGTAATTAGCTGACTTGCTCTTTGGTGCCTGTTATATTGTTAGGTCTCTGTGGTTAACTGCTGCCATGCTTCTCAGCATTCTGGTTTGTCTGTTCTGAGTTGTTCATTCATTATTATCTGTGCTGTTTATTTGCACTCTTTTGTTGTTGTTTTTTCTCCCTCTCTCTCTCTCTCCCTCTCTCGTCTTTGTCTGCTTTGCTATCTGCACTGTTATTCTTGCCACGGTGTTCTTCACCTCTGCTCAGGATGCTTCTGTGTTGTTCCATCTACACTTTTTGTCTTTCCTCTGCTATCATTAATATTCTGTTTCATTGAGTAGTCTCACTGTGTGTTTTCTGCACTGCTATCCAGTTATATCTGTTTGGCATTGTGATGTCTCTACTTTTTCTTACTGTGTCTCAGTTCTTACTTACTCTTTGTGTGTTGTCACTGTATCCTTGCTTCTCCTATATTCAGTTCTTTCCTGATTGCTGTACAGTAGGGACACTATCCTAGGATTGTTCCCAGGGACTGTGACCTGCTGGGACTAGCAGCCAAGCCTGTTCCTACCATCAGGGGCTTCAATGAATATTGGCCCTCAGTTATACTACACGCCCTGATATATGGTCTTGTAACATTATAACCTGCCAATGATGAAATTATCCCTATGGAGTTGTCTAGTGCCAAGACAATACAGACCCTGAGCCCTCAGGTCAACAACTTGAGAAAAGTGATACAAGTTCTCAATGAGAAAGGTAACTTACAAGAACTTGTGATATCCACCCTTCGTGCTTCCATCGGCAACCCAGTGCCCAGTTCCAGGTTAGTGGTGATCAGGAACAGATGCAACCACTTTCAGCTCCATCCCAATTTTTTTGGACCCAAAAAGCAACATGTACGGCTTGTTATCTTGCTTCTCCAGGGAGACACACAAGCCTGGGTAATTGTTCTTTTTCCTGAACCTCTAGCCATCTCTTTTGTGGATGTCTTCTTTTAAGCTCTTGGCCTTTTATATATGATGATTTGGATTAGATGTCTACTGCAGAAGACAAGTTACAGGCACAAAGACAAGGCCGCAAGTCTGCCAAGGAATACTGTACTGAATTCTGATGTTGGTCTCTTAGTTGTGAATGAAATGATTCTGAAGCCAGTTACATATGTTTCTGATGGAAAACTTCAAAGATGCTTTTGTCTTATATATTGTGTCAAAGTGTCTTGAAGATCTCATGTGTCTGGCAATTGAAATAGACCATTACCTTAATGATAATTAACGACAATAGGTTTCACTCTTGCCCCTTTTTTTCTAAAACAATTTCTGCTGTGAGAAAGTATGTTAGCCACAGATAGATTCTGATGATAAAACTGGCTTTTAAGGAATAGAGGCATTGATCATGATCCAGACCTCCATGCATTTTCCCCATGCACAGAGGTCTGTAAGTCCATGCATGAGAGGGGTGTGAACTCCCCTGTCACTCCCATCTCACATGCAGAGCTCTGGGCACTTACATGTCCAGAACCCTACCTTAAATTCTTACTTTACCACTTAACTTCATCTGCATGTCTACACCTGCCCCCATGCGGGTATTAGGCATGCGGACATGGCAATGCCCCCCTGCACAGAACTCCTATGACATGGAATGTACGAATGTATGAGTTCTGCATGCAAGTAGTTCAGTTAATGAACATCTGGCCCATGCATATGCAGTGCCAGAATATCACTCATTCCGAAAGCAGCTTGTGAAAGTTGGGTGACATTATTAGTTTAGGATTAGGCCCATTGGGGTAGATCCAGAACTCCGCTTGCAATAAATTTACTCGCGTAGCATATTTACGCATGTGTAACTTCTATACACTCCCCTTGGCACACACCTTGAATGTATGTATTTTGTCCAAGTTCCGCTTTCCAAACCCTACCTTAACTTTTGCTCACGTAACCAATGTCATCCGCTCATGTATGTATGTGCAACACGTATTTACGCAGCTAAGCACACCCACACTGTACACTTTAAATACAAACCCCGCCTACATAGCGTATTTCAGACGTATTTTAGACTCATGTAAAATTGGCATGCCCACGCGTAAAGATTTACGCGACACATACATGAATGGACCATACGTTCACATTTACGCTACGTTACGGAGTGTATTTTCTATGGTGTGCATGCGCAGTACTTACTAAAACGCGATTTTACGTCTTCGCCACAAGTGTTGTTCTGGATCTGGCCCACTGACTGTAGGGCTTGACACAAGATCTTAAATCTGGATCTTACTTACAGATCACAAAATATGTGTATTTTATATGTTGTTTGTGCCTAGTTACGCAAAGCTGTCCTTATTGCAGACATAACCGTAAGACAATGAGGCATCTTGAGATTGAGTAGACCACTGAACTACTGTCCCCTACTGTCTTGTGGCCCATGTCACTTCTGCTGAAAATTATTTTCCTCAAAGGCTGTCAGTGGGGCCTCTGCAGCCTCTAAAGATTCCCAATCGTCCATGTTTCCCTGGACTTTATTAAGGATTTCCCGCCATCTGGGTGATTATTGATAGATTCAGCAAAATAGCTCATGTTGTCCACTATGTGTTACGGCTCACCAGGATTACCTGGGACAAGAACCGGAGTGGCCACAGGATAGAACAAGTAAAGTTACAGCACTCCGAAATTATCTGGGATGAGTGGCCGTAAGATAGAAGAGGTGTAACGAAGTCGGCTACCGGGGCACGGGAACTTTGTTACCAGGTGGTTTTCACCAGAGCCCCTGATGGTGGGGATGGATTTGGCTGCACCCCAGTAACAGGTCATGCCCTGTTGAACCAGACTCATGAAAGGAAACCCGAGGTGGATACCAGACAGTGAAAGAAGGTAAGGAAAAATAAGCAGGAATCAGACCAGGCCAGAAGGGACCGACCTGAGACAAACTACATGAAACACTGAACCAGGCATGATGGACGAAAGGTAGGTCACGGGACTGGCCGAGATGTACCAGGGCTTGTGCACACACACTCATGCAGCAGGACCTCCGAAGAGGTAACATAAACAGACACTCAAGGGAAAAATAAGGATAAAAGGGTAGGTGGGTACAACAAGGAGGGAGAACTGGGGCAAGATATACAAGATATTGTATATGCAAGATATTATAAGATAACTGAGGCAGGGACAAGGCAGGATAAGTGGTCAAACAACGGTCAATTCACTAGGCTGAAAGCACTAGGCACACAAGGTAAGCAGATTATAGCACTGGCAAGGCAGAACTATAACCGGCGCAGGAGTGATGACAGAAAGGGTCTGAAATAGTGTCTGCTGTCCTGTGATTGGACAGCCTAGGACCAGCCCCCCTAATGAGAAAGCGTTCCCCTAGCAACAGGGAACACATAAGTGAATGCTTGAAGCGAGACGCGCGCCTAATAGAGAAGCGGTGCCCATGTGGCTGGTATCCAGGACGTTGTAGCTAGGAGAGCTGTCGGCACAGGAATCCCCAGAGATCCACCGCGGGAACCGGAGGTAAGCTGGACAGAGCGGGACGGGCGGCCAGGCACACAGGCAGCTAGCCGTTAACACGGCAGCTGTAACACTATGTAACTTACCTTCAGCCAAGTCCCTTGCAGAATTATTTATCAGCCATATGGTCAGGTGACATGGTCTCCCAGCTGACATTGTTTATGATCAGGGTTCCCAGTTCATGACTCAGTTTTGGAAATCCTTCTGAAAAATTTTGGGGATTAGGGTTCCATCTTCAAATAAATGCTTAGATTGAAAGAACCAACCAATCATTGAAATAGGTGCTACTTGTCTAAACTACAGAACAACTGGGCAAAGAATGTTTCTTGGGCAGAATTGTTCTACAGCAATGACTGCAATTTTTCCTCTTCAGTATCACCGTTCCTTTGTGGATATCATCCCGGGACAGTTCACGTATTGGGATTGAGTCAGTCCCAATTACGCTTCATAGAGGAGACAACTGCATGCCCACAGCACTACCCTCTAATGGTAGTAATTCTGGACACTTACATGTCCAGAAGCCTGCTTTAAAATGTATGACATGATCTGCGTCTGTACAGACACAGATCAAGTTATAACAGGCCCCCCCACCCCCTACCCCTCATTTAAATGCCTATCCCCGCCTGTATGGCGGAGATATGGCAATCGTAAATGAAAGGTCAGCCCTTTCATCAAACCTACAGACGTACATTAGGTACACACGTCTGACAGTACACTAGTGGAATATTTGGTATGCGCATGCACCGATGTTCCTAGACAGGCAACTTACGCAAATGACTTATGTAAGTCCCCTGTCAGACTTACTTCTGGATCCGGCCCATTGCCTCTAGACTCAGTTCCTGAGGTTTGATCCATGGCAAGGAGTATTAGAGGGTTTGGAGACGGTTCTCAAAGAAACAGCCCAGCGGGCAAAGAGAGTGGCTGACAAACATCACATGAAATGTAATTTCAAAGTAAGAAGCAAGGTCTGGTTGTCTACTCGAGATATCAAGCTGAAACAGCAATGTAAGAAATTGGGGCAACGTTTTTGTGGATTTTTACCATAAAAAAAAGGATCTGGTTGCTTTTTGATTGGACGTTACTCGGAATAAGAGAATCCCACAAGTTATTCATACCTCCATACTCAAACCAGTGAAATCCTCCAGGAGGTTTGAGAAAATTTGTATTTCCAAACCACCACTACTTATTGTGGCTGGTCCTCTCTATACATGGTGGAGAATTTTTGGGATTCCTAAGCCCGGGGCAAGTACAGTTTCCATTTCATTGCAAAGGTTATAGAGAGATTGTGGATCCCTGCCAAAGATTTACAAGAGGGATGACTCTAAAAAAGAATTCTTCAAAATATTCCCCATCAAACCTGGGAATAGGGACATCTGAACCCTTTGTCCATGAGGGGTAAATACTGTTACATGCAGCAGCATTTGAGCTAGGTCCTAGGTGTAAATAAATACAAATAAAAAGTTAGACTTCGATTTCAACAGATGGAAACATTTACTGTACATTTTTCTAATCGAAAATACAAAGTATAAGTAATTATAGAGATTTAAGTCCGGATTCACAGTTACGTAATTTTCGTCTTACGTACGTTGTTTTAAGAATTGAGCTACTAAGCATGTGTAGTAGCTTATTTACGTTATCTATGTACCATTTCTGTACAAAAATTGCGGAAATGCGGTCTAAAGACCGTGCTTACACAATCTACGTACAGAAATGGTACGTAGATAGCGTAAATAAGCTACTACGCATGCTTAGTAGCTCAATTCTTAAAACAACGTATGTAAGACGAAAACTACGTAACTGTGAATCTGGACCTTAATTCACACTGGACCAGATTCAAAATGTGTGAAATCTTATAGATAAAAAAAGCAGTTGTACAGACACTGATAACTACTATTTGCAACAGCTGCACAGCAATACACATAAAAAGTTTCACAAAATGTTTATTATAAGGTGCTCCAAGAATGTTCAACTGTAGCTTAATTTTACAGTAACAGAGACAGTTAATGGGAAAAAAAAGGTATATCGTTTTGGAGGTTTGTGCTTTGTAAATTGGATGCAAACGTCTTAGCAGCGGGAAATGCTTTAAAGTTTTGCAGAAAATAATACTTTGAGTTGTATTAATGAATTTGGTGAGTGAGATAAATTACTTTGCTTTGATGGAGAAATAGGGAAAACAAGAAAAAGAAAAAAAATGAAGTTTTCTGTCTCAGGTTTATAGATGAATACCTAATACCCCTTTAAGACCAAAAACCCAGGTTAAACCTGGGTTAATCAACATATCCCCCATTTTACATATTTTTTATGGAACACGGATTAAATAACCTGGGTTCCCCCTTTCACACCGCAACACGGGTTAGGCTGACCCGGGAATAACCCTGGTGTCGACCAACAGACCCGGGTTGACCCTTTCACACTGACACCCGACCTGGGTTATTCTTGGGTCAATAGCTTGCTATTAGAGAGCTATTTAAGTCACAGATCCAGGGCCGGCGCTACCATTAGGCGATCTTAGGCGATCGCCTGGAGCGACGGGTCCGGGGGGGGCGGGAGCAGCCCCCCGCTTTCATTTACCTACCTTTTGTGTAAGTCTGCTGCGGCGCTGTGCTTTACTCACCTCAGCACCGCAGCAAAGTTTGCGGCTGCCTCTCTCCTCCGCAGCATCTCCTCTCTGATCAATGACGCTGCGTGACCCCAAGGTCAAGCTGCACGTCATTCATCAGAGAGAGAGAGAGAGCGCCGCAGAGGATATAGGAGCAGGTAAGTGAGGGGGGTAAATGTGGGGGGTTCTGTATGGTTATTATAGGGTGGGGGAAGGGGGATTAGTATGGGG
>WWET01003414.1:80687-100214 GCA_011038615.1 Limnodynastes dumerilii
AAGCATACTGCAAAAGCAACCAAAGAGTTTTTTAAGGCTAAAAAGTGGAATGTTATGCATTGGCCAAGTCAATCACCTGACCTGAATCCGAATGAGCATGCATTTCACTTGATGAAGACAAAATTGAAGGGAAAATGCCCCAAGAACAAGCAGGAACTGAAGGCATTTGCAGCAGAGGCCTGGCAGAGCATCACCAGGGATGAAACCCAACGTCTGGTGATGTCTATGGTTCCAGACTTCAGGCTGTAATTCACTGCAAAGGATTTGCAACAAAGTATTAAAAAGTGCAAGTATGATTTAGAATTGTTTAGTTTGTCCAATTACTTTTGGTCCCTTAAAAAGTGGGAAGCTCATATAGAAATCGTTGTAATTCCTACACCGTTCACCTGATTTGGATGTAAATACCCTCAAATTAAAGCTGAAAGTCTGCAGTTAAAGCACATCTTGTTTGTTTCATTTCAAATCCATTTTGGTGGTGTATAGAGCCCAAAATATGAGAATTGTATTGATGTCCCAATATTTATGGACCTGACTGTATATGGGGCAAAAATGGATGGCTGGTTACATAGAAGGAAATGCAGTCTGTATTATGTGGCAGTAATTAAGATGTTGTTTCTAGTGCATACATAATCTGGTGGAGTATGGTGGTCACTAGTATGTGTCTGTGTTGTACGTATATCAATGGGATACTTACTGGGTCATTATAACTGTGATGTAATGGTATAATACATGCTTGTCACACTGTGTGAAAACTATCCAGACCCTTTAACTATGTGATGGTCCCAATCACAATATTCCCCTGGTGCCCCCTATGCCCCAGTCTGACACTGCCTGTAGGACCAAATCATTGTCCATGAAAGACATGCTTGCTTTAGCTATCAGTTCAGTCAATGTGTGTACTATATGGCCTCACTATACCACCAGAGAGGCAGCTGTAAAACACACAATGGTGGTGCGGCCTCCTATAGATTAAATCACCATTGAAATATTGTTAACCCTGAGGACAAGTCATTAACTCATGGGCCGCTGCTGTGGGCTTGCCCCTCAGGCTAAGGTTAGCCAGCCCCTGCCCATACTTCACTTGACTAAAGAAATGATTAGTATAGAGAAGTTCAACAGCACATCTAAGCAGTGCAACATTATGTCACGTCAGTATAAACAAGAGAGCCACTGTACAAAAGGAAAGCAAAAGTTACTGTTAATGAAATGTTGGTTTGGAAAGACACTGTGGGGTGTATATGCAGGTTTACTGAAGACATAGAAAATATTAATGTGAAGATATGAATAGGAAATCCCCAAGAAGAACTGCACTACTTGTGGGAGATCTGGGTGCCAAGGCCCTGATTCAGAGTTTGAAGATAAGAGAGGAAAGATACACCCGGGCAAAACCATGTTCAAGGGAGTCAAATTTAATCTGTTGTAAACAGTATAATAGTTGAGCGGTGATGTTTCCCCGTCCAAGTCTAAATAACAGTGTAAAAGTGAACCTATAAAAAATGGATGGCTTGCACCTATCTTTAATGGGAACTGAAATTCTGAGAGAGCAGTTTGAGTGCTTCATTAAAAATCATTTAAACTAGAAGGGAGGGATGAAGGGGGGCAGTGAATTTAAGTGTCTCCCTTTCCCAACACTTCTTGTATGGTGAGGCACTAATCACAGTTAACATATCCACATCAACTAAGGTCAAATGGAAAAGCAAAACAAACATGACTAGCAATGATAATAAATGGAAGAATAAGAGATTAATAATGCAATCTATTAGAGCTTTGTGTGCTAGAAGCTTAGGAAATAAAATGCCTGAACTAATTGCAATAATGGCACAAGCTGAGGAAAAACTAGTCCACACATTATGAAAAAGGTTTTTTTTAGGTATATAAATAAAAGTTATAAAAAGTGAGAGGGTAAAATAAGACTTAAAATGGAGAGTAAGATCCAGATTTACTAAGCTGTGGGTTTCGAAAAGTGGAGATGTTGCGCATAGCAACCAATCAGATTCTATCTTTTACTTTCCTGTTACATACTAGACAATGGGCCTGATCCAGACCTAGTTAAGTGGGCTAAACCATGTTGATTTCAGGGGGAGTCAAGCTAATTGTATTCTTTGCATGCAGGGATATATCTTTGAATTGCTTACTGCACACAGATACTGACCAGCTTTACTATTACACTGTTATTTAGACTTGGGATAGGAAACATCACCTCTCAACTCTAATACTGTTTGCAACAGATGAAATATGACTCCCCTGCAATCAACATGGTTTAGCCCAGGAGTAACTAAGTTCAAGCACTTAACTAGGTCTGGATCCAGCCCAATGTCTGTTATATACCAATTTCTTTGTACAGAGCCTGATGAAATTGAATCTATGAAAATTAAAAATAATGGTCTAGCAATTTCTGAGTTTATGAGTTTATAAGAATCTTTGAGTGTATGCTGTAAGGACCTTGAGTTTTATTTATTTTATTTTTTTTAAGTCGCCTTTGGTCTTCTTTTGTCAGACAAGTATTAATTAATGGTAGTTTTGCATTTTCATTCTTATGTATTATTACTACCATTAGTTCCTATCTAGTAAATACTGATTAAAAGAAAGTGTACCTCTATTTTTTTCCTTATAATCATTGATCAATCCATCCATCTCACTTTTTATATTGTCTTTTCTGATCCTTTTGCCACTTGTTTTTCTGTTTTTGCATATCTGATTTCTTTAGTGAACATGAGTTTTACGTGAAGTAGGCGGGGGGTGGTATTTAAAGTGTACAGTATGGGCGTGCTAAGCTGCGTACGTTCGCGTAGTCAGTACGTCCGTTAGCGGACGTATGCTGTTACGTTAGGAAAAGTTAAGGTAGGGTTTGGGTCGCGTAATTTAACAAAATACGTCCGTGCAAGGGGTGGGGAGTGTAGTGAACTTACGTGTACGAAAATACGCACCGCGAATATACGTACGCACACACGTAGTTCTGGATCTACCCCAATGTGTGTAAACTGGAGGGTGGTGAGTTCAAAAGAAAATATTACTTCACAGAGAGGGTATTTGATAAGTGGAATAACCTCCAATCTGTGGTAAGGTAGAGGCTAAAAAACGTTTGAGATAAATATTAGGGTGTCCTAAATCTTACACCAAATTGATGGTAAAATAGGATATAGGGTCAGTATAGTTTTAATACATTTTTATTTTATTTCTATAGCATAATTTCACTAATTTTCTATTTGCATTATTCTGAGCTTATTTTCACATCTGTTCCTTGTAATAACAATATGAGGGCCCCTCTTAGATAAAAAGAACAAATAATATTGAGAGACACTGAGCTAGATAATAATAGTCTACTGTAATAATATACCTGAATAAATGAAGGCAAATGATAGTCGCAAAAATAAATGTATACATTTTACTATACCATTCAATATAACATGAATTGCAAGGAATACAGCAACTATCGAAGTAGAAAAATAACACTTAAAACTGACTGAACAGTTTTTATTACACCATATGGGGGAAGATGGTATGCATACAGTTTTTGATTACTAAACTTTTACTATTTTTAAATGCTAACATTGGGGTAGATTCAGAACTACGTGTGCCGTACGTATATTCGCGGAGCGTATTTTCGTACACGTAAGTTCGCTTTACTCCCCTCGGCACACCACTTGCACGGACGTATTATGTCAAGATACGCTTTCCAAACCCTACCTTAACTTTTTCCAACGTAACTGCTGTCATACCCCAAACCCTACCTTAACTTTTTCAAACGTAACAGCATACGTCCGCTAACGGACGTACTGGCTACGCGAACGTACGCAGCTTAGCACGCCCACACTGTACACCCCCCGCCTACTTCACGTAAAATGCACGTATTGTTGACTAACGTAACGTAAATTTGCCCACACTTAAGTATTTACGTGAGACATACGTGAATCACCCATACGTCCAAAATTACGCTACGTGAATGTGCGTATTTTCTATGGTGCGCATGCGCAGTGCGTTCAAATCTGCGAATTTACGTCTCCGCCACGCGTAAAATCGCAGAAAAGCGTAGTTCTGGATCTACCCCATTATCAGTTATATTATTTACCAGTACTAACTTTTTGCCACCCTGAGAGATTTTGAGGCTGATTTTAGATAGGATTTATTTTTCTAATTATAAGTGCCACCTTCATGTCTTTCTACTTTACACTTGTGTCACTTGTACTTGATCTTTTCTTTTTGCTCAAAATAAAATTTTTCACCATCCAATTCTAAAGAAAAAGAAAAGGTCATAACAGAGGGATTTTACAAGGTTCCACTCTTAATTTCGTAATTCTCACCTCACTCTTTGTTAACCAGCTAACCACTTACTTATACCCCTTTCAGACCGAGCTTTCGACCCGGGAATAACCCAGGTCGAGTGTTGGTGCGAAAGGGTCATCCCTGTTCTGTTGCCCAGGCTCTGCGACCCCGGTTGATACCAGGGTTATTCCCGTGTCAGCCTAACTCGTGTTGCGGTGTGAAAGGGGGAACCCTGGTTATTCAACCTGGGTGCCATAAAAAATATGTAAAATGGGGGATGGGGAGCACTGTTCGCCTTGGCAGACACGGCTCCAGTGTGAAAGGCTAAAACTCGGGTAATTCCCGGGTTGTAGCTGCGGTCTGACAGATTCAACACGTGTTGATTGACCCAGGCTTAACATGGGTATTTGGTCTGAAAGGGGTATTAGTATCACTATAACTGTATGGTGTTTTGCTGCTTGACCCCAGTTCTCACAGATGCTAAGAATAGCAAAGCAGGTTACCAAGATAATTAGGTCCACCATAAATGGGCAGAGCTTTATCTAGGGGTGTGCAAGGAAGAGGAGATAGTTTTACATAAGATAACATTTTAGGTTAATTTGGTTTGAATGGAAATGTTATACATTTTTTCATCTCACAGAGGATTCGAAAATTTCCAGTTGCAAGGCTGCCTGTCTCTATGCGGACATAAACATTTCATTTGTTTATACATTCCTATGTTTAATTGGTAGTATAGTTAGATATCTTTTTGCTTTAGAATTCTTCACCCAAATTGTAGCTCATGACTGTTAACATAGATATAATGGGTGTAGCTGTTTTAACAGCATAACCTTGACCAAGATGATTAGGCAGAAATGCCAATCAATGACTGACCGCATGTCTATGTGAACAGATGGCTTCTCAGAATCACATACACACACTGAGAAGTGATAAAACATCCTACAGAAAAAAAAATGATGAACTTAAATATAAAAAAAAAGAATTATTAATAATAAAAATTGTCATCTTCATGGCATAATGCATAGCTGCCATTTCAGCATGTGTGGACCAGATGTAGACCATGTTCCGCAACGGATTTCCAGGCCTATGGAACTAAGGGCCGTATTCAGAGAACCGTTTTCGCTGCAATCTCCGTGTGTATTTTTCGGTACGTTTCAACTGCGCATGCGTGGTAACTTTATTCACGTAGTTCACATAGACTATACGTGCGGAAGTGCCTCACGGACGGACTTGTGAATCGCATGTGGATAAATACGCACGGATCTCCCACGTAAAAATACGCATGTGAGAATTTAAATAAAAAAGGCTGGGAAGAGGCATTTTAATGAAGGAGTGTGGGTGAGGTGTGGACGCAGTTAGTTAGATACACACGTACGGAACTACTCGATGCACGGAAATGCCCACGTAAAGATAAGGCAGGTCGAGGCACTTGTAAGTCACAGAAAACCCGTCCGTGTGAGGAGAGTGTCAGGGGTGTGGCCTTCCTACATCCGTGTGAGGGAGTGTCAGGGGTGTGGCCATCCTACATCTGTGTGAGGGGAGTGTCAGGGGTGTTGCCTTGCTACGTCCCTGCGAATAATTGCAAACTCAGTTCTCTGAATACGGCCCTAAGTTCCATATGCCTGAAGATCCATCTGACATGGCGGCGTATCCCCTCCACTCACCTAAACTCTGTAAGGTGGGCAGGAGGGAGCATTTACATTTTACAGTAGGGGTTAGGTTTTCAATATCTGTATGGATCAGTGGTCTACAGAGTGACTTAAGGCTGTCTTATGGCAGTGTAGCCCAGCTTAATTCCCCATGAGAGAGGGGAGTGACAGGGGAGTTCCTCTTCTGTAGGACTGACAGACCTCCATGCATGTGGCA
Organism: Limnodynastes dumerilii; assembly: GCA_011038615.1. NCBI lineage: Eukaryota > Metazoa > Chordata > Amphibia > Anura > Limnodynastidae > Limnodynastes > Limnodynastes dumerilii. Next base: position 86,817 of record WWET01003414.1, read on the forward strand.
AATGCACGAAGGTAAGGTGCAGGTCCCATGTCTGTATTTTGCCACATTATATCTTATAGAGTTGTAACTGAACTTCTTTAAATTGAACTGGAATAAGTGCTAGAGCAGACTTTCCAGATCAGTATTACAATGTTGACTGCAGGGGTTCTTTCATAATCACTTCCTGTCTGAATCTATTATTTGTATTTGTTTCTTCCTGTAATCACATTACATCAGAGTTGCAGACTCCAGGCGACTCCCAAGATTCAGGCATATCTCTTATACCGCTTTCACATCACCACCCTTGAAAAACCCAGTATTTTCTACCCGAGACTTTTCTGGGAGCATTGCCATGTGTTTTTCATAACCACGTTATAAATCCACCAAAACCCCGGGAATTTCCTGGGTCTGGGAGATTACCCGTGTCTGCCCTTGTAGTAAACTGTCAATCATCCTAAATAGGAGCTTGGATTGGCTAGGATAAATGAGGTCATTTAAAGGGGACATTACTCTTGTATAGACTGATGATGTCAGTAGGCAGTGGTCATTTTATTTCCACTTGCTTTCATGATGGCTAACGAGCTGCAGCCCTGTTACCCTTACATCATGGTTATGTGGTTTTGTTTGCTGTTTTCAACAGCAAATGTAAGCTTTCTTCAACTGCTGACATTGTGCCAGATGGTGGAGAGGCATAAACACTTGTCGTCAATATTTGCACAGGAGGAGGTCACTTATCAGGTCCAGCTTTATGTCCATCTTGAGGTTCAGCACCCTGACAGAGCGAAGTTTGTGGGCCAAAGACCGTGGTCACGGTGAAGCTTTCTAAGCGACTGTGGAAGCTTTTGAAGACCAGCAGTGGATGGTGCACTTTCGTATGTCATGTGGGACCTTTAATTATGTGTTGGACCTGATTTCCCATGCATTGTCCAGACAGCGCACAAGATTCCGAGTTCCCATCCCACCATGGAGAAGGCTTGCCATAGTATTGTGGTGGTATGCTACCCCTGGCGAGTACCGTGCCATCGCAAGCATGTTTGGCATTGGCATTTCCACCGTGTGCAAGCTTGTGCATGAAGTGACGGAGACATTGCTTCAAGAACTGTACCATCGCTTCATCTGTTTGCCTAACGGACAGCATCTGGATGAAACAGTAGCCAGCTTCTTGAGACGTGGTTATCCACAGTGTGCTGGAGCCACTGATGGGACACATATCCCCATCTTAGCCCCGACACAGAACCCCGCAGATTACCACAATCGCAAAGGTTGGCATTCGGTGATTCTACAGGCTGTTGTGGATCACAATTATTGGTAAGCCTTTTATGATATTGCATTTTTGCCTATATAGTTGACATGCTTGATGTACATAAATTCTAAATATATTGTCTCCCCTAGTTTCACGGATGTGTTCATTGGCTGGCCGAAATGCTCCCATGATGCCCATGTGTTGGATAGTTCTGACCTGTACCATTTTTGCAAGTGTTTTTGTGTGTGTAAATGCTACTAACACCAAATTTATTACAGGATTTTGCATGCAGAAATATTAAGGTACAGGACCTATTCTATGTAATATGGATACAGGCCCAGCTCTGGTTTTAAAATGTAATATGCTGACTATTCCCACTTGCAGTACCTGATGATGTATTTAGGATGCAGGCCCTGTTCTGGTTGTGACATATAAAATGTTATTATTTTGCCTGTTCAGAATTAGTTTAGAATGTAGGTATCGTATAACGTTCTGACAATCCTTGTTTCATATTAAACGCTTTTTTTCTTGCTTAGCAGAAGTCAATCACTGTTAACGGTGTAGAGATCCCAGTGCATATCATTGGAGATGCTGCCTACCCTTTGCGAAGATGGCTTATGAAGGCCTACACTCAGCACCATCAATTGTCTCCGGAACAATTGCGCTTTACGCGCACACTAAGCTCCGCTAGGATGGTGGTGGAGAACGCATTTGGCCGTTTAAAAGGACAAAGACAAAGACAGCATTGCAAAGCTCATACAGTGGCCAATTTATGCGACCAGAGCCACTTTTCTTTTGGGAATCATGGACTTTAGCAAATTGTTTGTGGAAGGTCTTCAATTTATTAACGACCTGCTGTTGCGTTTTGATGATTCCCCTTTTCTCCAACAGCTTTGCAATATTTGAATAAATATGTGCATCATTCACTGTTCCAGAGATTTGTTGTTTCATTTCTTCCTCCCCGCGTATCTGCAACAAATCTAACACTTCATCATCCCTCCAATGCGCCATTCTCACACTGACCATGCTGGGCAACTTTGGATGACATCACAATTCCTGCACCGAGAAAATGTGTCCAATCAGGTGTAAGTATGAAATACCCGTGTTGAAAAAACCCTAGGGCGCTTTCACATTACCACCTGCCCTGTGTTAGACCCGCGAGAAACCCTTCTTTTTCCTGTGTTTCGTTCCCGGGTCTCTTGACCCAGATCTGCCAGAAGTGGCGGTTTCACATCATCAGCAAAAACCCGGATTTTTGTCCAAAAACCCGTGTTTTAGGTGGTGATGTGAAAGGGGTATTAGGTGAGGCAACAAATATCCCGGAATGGAATTCAGGTTGTGATTTAATGCAAATCACAACCTAATGTCCTGCTCCCTATCTATTAATATTGTGAAACTAGCAGTACTATGGATAGAAGGGGCTTGAAGATGTCATTTGCCTTATCAAGCCCCACCCCATACCTAGAAAGAGTATGAATAGTAGCATTGCTAGGCATAAGATGGGGCTTCAGGAAATGCAAATTAAGCCACGCCCCCATACCTGTATATCTATCTTCCCTCTGAGTTCTCCCAGTGGGAAGAAATGTGAAGACGGCGGGCCGTATTTAGACATCCGGCTACATTGCATATGCGGCCGGAGTTTACTTTAAGACCGTGTATACGCAATCCACGTTGCAAAAAGTAACGTAGATATCGTAACGAAATTACTGCGCATGCGCAGTAGTTCACATCGGTAAACTCCGGCTGCATATGCAATGCGGCTGGAGGTCTGAATACGACCCGGCATCTCTACTTTACATTCTTAGATTAATACAAGGTCTCATCGCCACATCACCCCCTGCATCTATACAAGTTCTGTCACTGCATTTTGTACAATGTTTTAATAGGAGTGAGATCCTGTTATCCAAATAATTGAGTATTTGCACCTGCAAACATGCCATAAATTAGCCAACGCTGAATACAGATGCTGGGCCGTATTCACAGATCCATTTTCACGTGGAGTTGAATGCGTATTTTAAGATACATATTAACTGCGCATGCGTAGTAACTTATTTACATAAGTAATGTAGAATATATGTGTAATGGGTGGTATCCCAGTGCCCTGGAATACAAACAAACCCAGGCCCACCCCCACTCCAGAGATTCCTGCCTGATCCTGAAAAACCGCCAGAGAAGATGCGCTGTTTCTCTCCCGGTCCCAGGCGTGACGATTTCTAATGTATCTCTATTCGATGGAACCTCTCACTGCCACCAACCTCCACACCTGGCAATCAATGCTGATTGGCTGCCAGCCAGTTCTTCCCTTAACTCCGCGGGGCGAGGTCCCATGATGACATCCTCTTGTAGGTAAGTTCTTCCTTCTGTGTCCCGTCCCGTGTCCTCACTCTCCAGCGCTGCTGGCTGCCTGTCCCATGTCGGGTCTGTGTCCCCCTGCGCTCCGCTGTCTGTCGCACCTCTCACATACGCACATGAGTCTTTGAGGGTACTGTTACATAGAATCACACGTACGGCGTACATATACGCACGTAAAATTAGAAGTGGTCTATGGAAGCGTAAGTTTACGATTGTACGGCCGGGAGAGGGGACTATCATGGGTGTTGGTGGTGCGTATAATTGTGTACTTTTAAAAACGGATCTCTGAATACGGCCCACTATGTTTATTTGATGACGTGGTCAAACTTAAACCACATTTGGGCTGATCCAGAGGGTGGGTACATCGCCATGCATCGAGCACAAAACACAGACGGGCTGTGATACAAAGGTGCATGCAATGATACCTCTGCCAGTACAACATGTAGTGCAAGGAAACAAATCAGACAAGTTTATTGCAGCTTTGTGACCATATACATTGCACAGGAGCAGGGAAGTACACTGTAAAGTATATTGGAAATGGTGGTTATGCATAGTGCATGCTCTTCAGCCGCAATGCAAATGCACTAAAACTACATCTCAGACAAGAATAATATGAACAATGATAAAGATAGATAATAGAAACACAACACTCCAGCAGCAATTCCATAACTTTTGTATTGAATTTAGAGTATTAAATGTTAATGAAACGGTCAGTAGCTCACTGAGTGTCAGCGCCCTGGTCTTAGACCTGACTTGTGGGTGATGAAAAATGTGCTTATTTTCCTCTGCATTCGGGTCTACAATGGGTGCAACTGCCTGAACATGTATTTACTGTGCATTGACTACATCAGGTCTGCCAACTCTCCTTGAATATCCGGGAGACTCCCAAAATTTAGGCAGGTATCCTGGGAGAGCTGGCAAATCTCCTGCATGTCCCGACACCCAAACAATCACCAGTGTAATCCCTAGAGTTACTTGGGATGGGCGGGACTTGATAATGTCATCAAGTCCCGCCCACTCCTTTAACACTTGAGATCACATGGGTGATTGACAGGGGGCGGGACTTAATGATTTAATTTGCATAAATTGCGTCATTAAGCCCCGTCCCCTCGTAGTAATCTATGGCTTCCCTCCAGGTTCTCCCAGAGGGAAGCTTTCAATAGTCGGCAACACTGGACTACATGCCTCATCCTCTTTTCTCCTATGACATGCCCTTCAGAACACAAGAGTGTGTGAGTTGCGTTTGGGTCTGGATCACCCACAAATGTATACACGTTGTCTTGAATCATGTAGAATGCAGAATCACGCTGAGAAATTCTACAAGCATACATTCACAGTTTGATCAGTTCTCCTGTCTTCCAGAAGATGTGCTTCCATATTAAATGAAATAAGTACATTATCTAAAGGTAGAAAAATCCCAAACACAAAAATTGTACCTTAAATATCAAAACCCAGGGAAGGTTTAAACTCACAGTAAGGGCCAAATTTGAAAAAGTAGAGATGTTGCCTATAGCAACCCATCTGATTGGTTGTTATGGGCAACATTCCCACTTTTTTCAAACCCGCAATTTAGTAAATCTGGCCCAAAGATGTTTTTCTTGATATAAAGGCTGCAAGTGTAATGTAAAATCAGCAGGATATATAACAATGTATTGTTTCAAAAACTTTAATAACACTTCTATATAGATTACAAACTGACATATTAAACCTTAAAAAAGTAACACTAGATGTCGCAAATATTTAACAGGCAAATACAATATTATGATAATGCTGTATCAGAGCAATCAAGAATACAGCAACATCTGAATTTTTCTCATTAATGTGCTGACAATAAGTAGTACAGAAGAGAGACATAGAATTTATTATTTGCATAGTGAGGGCCTGATTCAGAGGTGAATGTGACATTTCTCTAAGTGATTTTCTACTGTACATGCTGAACTAAAGTGCACGCAGTCACGGGTGATTCAGAGCTGAATGCCAGGGGCTGCCGAAACCTTTCCATTTCAAGCGCATTTCTCTCTGGAAATTCTGAGAGATGGATCATGTAAACTGAAACTGAATGCAACCTATTCTTCTGAGGGAGATGTCATTGCTATTCATTTTGGATTGGTTGCAATTTATCTCAGTTTATTAGCCCAGATTCGTATGTACCTCTGAGCATGTGCATGTGACGTGTCTGCAGTCCAAACAAAATGCACAAAAGAGCAAAACTCAAATGTCTCTCTTTGTTCATCCAGACAGCTGACTCACAGAATTAATGGTCATGTAAAGTAAATTTGCTGACAAATGTGCATGTAATGGCACTGCTGAATTCTGGATTTGAATTTCTCATTACAGGCAACGTGCAGAATCACTGTATAGTACGTGCATTTTTGCTTCCTCTACATATATGTATATCTGCTTCTTCAGGGCAAATTTTATTGCCAACTCAAGATTATTCTTATTTTCACACTTCTCATCCTGTCTGGGACCTTGTGTTCTTATTATAGAGCATACAAAACTAAACTCTGGTTACAGTAATACTTAGAGACTTTGGGCCGGATCCAGACATATGGTACCTCTGGACTTACAACTTAAAACTTTGACACCAACTTGTGGTAGTCTTGATAGCATGGAGGGCGCTTAACACTACCTCACTGTGCTATCTCTGTCTCTTAAGTAGGGAAAATACGCACAGGGAATCACCAGCCCTCCCTCCCAGCCTAACCTAGGGACGTATTCACAGATGTGTATGTATAAAGTATGCAAATAGAGACACATACGTTTCAAGGCAACACCCATGACACTCACCCCACATGAACGGGTTTTCAGTGGTTTCTGCCTCCATAGGGCACCCTGCAGTCTACGTGTGTACTTACGCGTTTATGTTACTTACGTATGTGCGTATTTATCTTACCAAGCCCTCAAATGCCCATTTATTTGCTTCCTCCCCACCCACTTTCACGTAACTTCTACCGTCCGGATAAAAACCACGCTCCTCCGTACGTATGTCCCTAAGTGCGATTCACAAGTCCATTCTGAAAGTACTTATGTGCGTAAATACTATGTAATGTGTGTGGAAAAAGTTACTACGCATGCGCAGTTCAAAAGATTTCTCCTTCATTTGCTTATTTTTCCACAGAATAGGGCTCTATTTTCCCCCACATAATTGGTCTCTAAACCATGTTAAGCCATGCCATCATTACAAGAATGTATAACGTATTTTTATAATGGCCTAGACTGGCCTTAAGGTGGGCACATACTGGATGGTTATCTGACAGTTATCATGCAGATCACATGATAATCTCCAGATAGCTCCAACATCTTGCCAGTGTGTACTGTCCCATGATGCGGCATAATCATCTGAAACTGCAGCTCATCATGCGATTTGATATTTGGGATCTCATAACTTTTCCGATCAGCGATGGCCTGATGTCTGGAGAAAACTTCAGTGTGTACTGATGCATAATCTGCACTGCAATGATTCCCAATGATATTTTTGTATAGAGCCACCTTGTGGACAACCATATCATTGCAGCTGAGGTTTATTTCAACAAATTAGAAAAGGATCCACAGGAAACTAGAGTGCAGTGTGTATGAGGGTATCATTAAGCAGGTCAGTGTTTTAATTGTTACTGCTATTTGAAAAGATGTCAGATTAAGAGTTAAAACTGTCACTGTATACCCAGCATTAACCTATAGGAATATAAGCAATTGTTTGATGTATGTCAAGAATGACTTTTTAATTTGTATATGTGTAATTTCTCATTTTCTTTTGCATAAATTCCACTTGTGTCAGTTATTATTTATATTATTTTAATTTTTTTGAATGTAAACACTAACAGTGTTCCAAGATTGTTGCCTTCACTGTGGGAGCAGCAGAGGTTGTGCTACTGCTGTTAATTTAGTGACTCTTGAGAATGAGTATTGAAGGTCAGACACGAATGGAATTAGACACAGCTGGGTCCAAACACAGGAGCCCCAGCAGAATTTTGGATGTGTGGGGCAACCTATGCTGCACCTCCCTCATCTTGTGTGTGTACAGCATGGTACATAGGTACAGGCAGCATATGTGTAGAAATGTTATTTAGCACTGTCCTCTGCTGGCCACTGACAGCTTGTCTATAAAGGGTGTTGGCTGCCTTTGGTTCCTCTGTCCTCAGCCACACTCCCTGCATACATGGAAGTTACACCACTTGCTCACATTGTTGTAACTGAGAACAAGATCTTCTTAGTAAGACAGAGCGATATTAGATGTACGCTATAACTGTTAAGCAGTATCTTGCCTAGGGTGTTATGTGCTTTTAATCCAGGCCCTGTGTCTGTAGTAACTCAGATGCACAGAAATGTAATGCAGACAGCATATAAAAAAGGAAGGATGCAGAGTTAATGCCTCTCATAGATTCAGAGTCATTCTGCACAGTCTCCAGTTTCCATGCTACCTGACTCAGCTTGTCACCACATACACCATACACCATGTGACCTCCCTGCTTCTGATGGAGCTGACGCCACTACTGTGCCTTCTCCCATTGGTAGACTTCAATTACTAATAAATAGATGCATAGAAACAAGAACATACACAGAGGAAGGATGTTATGCACAAGAATTAGGCAATGAAAAGAAAAAAGAACACAAATTTAGGTCATTGCATAACACTTAGAGTTAAAGAGAATGGTAACACTGAAGCAGTTGAATCTTCATGCGTATTTTTAGGAATAGTTAAACTACGCATTCTCAGAACACAAAGTTACGCATTGGATCAGGGTCAGATTAACAATGGGGCTAATGGGACTACAGTTCCAGGCCTCTATCTGAAAATAGGCCCCACACACACACTGCAGATCTTCAGGTCTCCCACTGCAGTGCATAAGGATGAATGTCAGGGACCTGATCATATTCAGCCCCAGGCCCACATGGCCCCTAATCCAGCCCTGCGTGGGATCCTGTTACGCACAGGAATCCATTACGCACAGCCTTTTAAGTCCGTTCCTATTGAGATAAGTAAGAAGGGGAGTGCCAGTCCTCTGTAAGAAGGAAGTTAAAGTGGGTGGTGGGAGGCATTTAAATGGGGCACTTAGTGGCAGTTTGCTTAGTATGCACATACTTAAGCAACTTAAGCACAGACATAGGCACGAGTGTTAAGGTAACCGTATGGATGCGGAAGTCTGCTGAAATCTGTAGGAATGATGGGAGTGTTTGGGAGTTGCCTTGTCATTTGCACATTTTTGTGAATTTGCACATACTTATATCCTTCTTATCTGAGAATTAACTAGCAATCATTTCATCAACAAGAGGCAACAGCTTTAAAAAGGCCATTATTTATTGTAACTTGTTTAGTTTAAATAGAGGATTTAGCTATGTATTTCTAATTTCCCACAAGTCTTCTTGGGGAGAAAGGGGGTTTGCCTTGGAGACCTATTAAGGAAGGAGGAGGATTCTATATATGGTAGTGATTATACCTTTTCTGAGGAAGGGGTAAAGGTAAAAAGAATTAAAAAACAGAGAGCTGTGAGGAGATTGAAGTAATGAACTGAGAGTGGAGAAAGGGGCACAGCTGGATGTATAGGAAGGGGTCGCAGGGGAAGTCAGTGAGTACCACCTATCCACACCCCCTCCCGTCCACTTCGCTCTGCTGGTGACCGTCGCCTTAACTCCAACCTTATAACTACTTCTCACGACTGCATCCAAGACTTCTCCCGGGCCGCCCCTCTCCACTGGAACAACCTACCATTTCCTATCATGCAATCTAGCACCCTCCAATCCTTCAAATGCTCCCTTAAAACCCACTTCTTCAGGCTAGCCTACCCCTCCTCCACCTAAGCTTACCTGTCCTTACCCTCCTCATCATTGTGTCTCCTGTTTATTTGCCCTCTCTCACTTAGTATGTTAGCTCTTATGAGCAGGGTCCTCCTCCCTTATATCATCATCTCTCTACCCTGTCATCATTTCTTCCCACCTTTTTCTCTCCACTGGCTATCTCTCTCCTTATTCATCTGCTCCTACACACATATCCAGCATTTATCACTGCTAAAGAAATTAGGAAGCAGGGCCAAAGTTTGAATGGGGCAGGAATGGCCTTTGTGAAGCTGTCAATGGCTGGCACATCTGGCAGCTTAAAACAGCACTCAGCATTTTGTGTATGAGTGCTGAGCAGTATTTATAAATTAATTGCCAGCAGCTGTCAGCTGAGTGCTGTCTTTAGCTGCAAGCCTCTTTCTTAAAGTTCTGTGAGTGCAGTGGGGTGGTTGCCACAGGAGGCAAAGAGCTGGGCCTGGGTCTGGAGGGTCAGGACTAGGTGGAGCCAGGCAAGACGCAGGGTGGAACTGGGCGAGACCGCTGCCTGATAGAAGTTGTCAGTGGCTGACAGTTTAAAACAGGGCTTGGCACGCCATGGATGAGTGCTACATACATAGAGTACTGAGCAATGTTTTAAACTGTCATCTGTTTTAAACAGGGTACACACTGGAAAAAAGAGAACGATATTAAAACAATTTAAAGATACACTCAGGATTACTATGGCAATCCGGCAACTGTACACACTGGAACGATTTCAAGCTGGCTCGTTCCCAGAAGTCCTTTCTGCAACGATCCAGCATTGTCCCAGATGATGCCACAACTTTCTCCTCCTGCTGTGGTCAGTCCATTCGTGCGGGAGCCAGAAAATGTAGCTGCCCCCATAAAGACTGCTCTAAAGAAGAAGGCAGGACTATCATTGAAGAGGGATCGTTGGTAAGTACACACACAGAAAAAAACCCACAGATCATAACATCGTTGATCTGTGATCTTTATTAGCTCCTAAAAGTCAAATAAAACGAAACACTGAACAGATTTAAGACCTGTCTGACGATCATCCTGTGATTGGAAGGATAATCATCAAATATCTCTCCAGTGTGCTTAAAAGCTTAGTTTAGCATACTACATACTACACACCGTTTGTCCTGTGATGTTCGGCAGGTACAAATCTGACTCCCCCTGGGTGGACATATGTGCCCTTGATTATACATTGCAGGGCCCCTTTATCCTATGCGGCCTAAGCCTAAGGCCACCTCTTGTCACAGACCTCCTCTCCTCTGGGGACTGTAGCAGCCACACCCCTTGCACCCCCTGTAGCCCTTCTGGTGGCTCTCCAGGCATCTTGAAACTACAAGTACTTGTCCAGAAAACCTAAACGCGTTTCGGGGAACGTAGCCCTTTCTCAATAGTAGTCTACTATTGAGAAAGGGCGACGCCCGAAACGCGTTTAGGTTTTCCGGACTGTGAAGCAGCTGTGTTGGATCTTCTCCCCACCGACGTGCACCCGATGCCCTGGGACTTCTTTCCATCTTGCTGCCTGGACGTCCATATATCGCAGCTCCCCTTGGACTCTTGTTGACCTCGGTAGGGGATTTCTTTTACCCTGCAGCTTGCACTTTATTTGTATATAAATGTCACTGCTTTTATTGTTGTATTCAGTAAACTTATGATTTTAGACTCCAAGGTCTGCTATCGTTACATTCTGTTTTACTGATCCCTGTTTTTTTCTTTTATCCTTATGTATACATTTGGATGAGTGATTGGGCAGCAGTGGACACATAATTCTGGTGGAATACTCTGTGGATTAACTCTTCACCTGTATGCCGCTTCACCTATGAACAGTTGCATATTTTATACATTATTTATATATTTAATTCTGCATATTTTATACATTATTTATGTATTTAATTCTGAGTACTTATTTTTAATTGTTTAGGTTCTTATCTAGCACTGTATATTTTACCCATTTCTTCTTTTGTTAGTTATTGCTCTAGTCCAGGGGTCGGCAACCCGTGGCTCTGGACTTGCTCTTTCAGCCGTCTGCTGCGGCTCCCTCCAAAGGGGCTACAGGTCCCACCCGCTTGACACCTTGTCCTGAGAGAAGAGACTGTCATTCATAGAAACAGCTTGCGTAGCAGCCCTGTATAACCAGCACTGCATATATGGACACATGACCGCCGGGAGAGGGACAGACAGCATGGGAGCGCTGCAGACGAAGGGAGCAGCGAGAGCAACAAAGGTAAGAAAGAATAAGAGACTGAACAAGAGGGGCATACATATGGAGGCTGCACAAGAGGGGCATAAATATGGAGGCTGCATAAGAGGGGCATAAATATGGAGGCTGCACAAGAGGGGCATAAATATGGAGACTGGACAATAAAATAGGGGAATAAATATGGAGGCTGGACAATAAAACAGGGGCAGAAATATGGATGCTGGACATGGAAACGGGCAGACAATATGCAGACTGGACATAGCAACAGGGGTAGACAATATGCAGACTGGACATAACAACAGGGGCAGACAATATGCAGACTGGACATAGCAACAGGGGCAGACAATATAGAGGCTGGACATTTATATATTTACATATATAATAACGGGCAGATATATGGAGGCTGGACATAGAAATGGACAGATATATGGAGGCTGGACAAGTAATAAGGGGCAGTCAATATGGAGGGGCAATAAGGCTGGTTGAACAAACAAAAGAAGGGGCCAATGAGGCTGACTGGACACAAATAAAGAGGGGGGCAATAAAAGTTGGCTGGACACAGAAGGAGGGGTCAATTAGGCTGGGTGGACACACAAAGAGTTGGCAATAAGACTTACTGGACACACAGAAGGGGCAATAAGACTGACTGGACATAAAGAGGGGGCAATAAGACTGGCTGGACACACGGAAGGAAGGGGCAATCAGGCTGGTTGGATACACAGAAGTAGGGGGTATAAGGCTGACTGGACACAAAATAAAATTTAATTTTCTCTGTAACAGTTCATTGATTTCATAAATGCAGCACACTATAGTTTTTTTTGTACATAGCATAAAGGTAAAAACTGATATATGCAGTGTTATCTTTATTTTAGATGTCAAAAGGGTTTTATGGCTCCCGAGGTTTTCTTTCTGGCAGAAACGGGTCCAAATGGCTCTTTGAGTGTTTGAGGTTGCCTACCCCTGCTCTAGACTATACCCTGTGTTCCAGCTTCCCTTGTTCTTGTGCTCTCCTGGGTTCCTGTTTGGACTTCCTTATTTACTATCCTGTTCTGCACCAAGGTGTAAGTACTCCTGTATCACATTGTATGCTCCTGCATTACCTGTGGACTTATAATCATTTATTGCTCCTGCATTGTCTATGGACTTATTTCACACTAGTTGTTCCTGCATTGTTCTGAACTCTAAACCGGTTGAACATTCCCAGCTACTGTTATTCCATGTGTTCCGGTATTCAGCATTATCAGAACTTTATCCATATACTTGAAATAAGCTTCACTGAACTACCCAAGTATCTATGTCCATAATATTATAATATATAGCCTGGCCGCTGCACACTTTTTAAATGGCAAGAGTGTCATAGAGACCTCCTGAGTACACATATAGCAGATGGATAGGGACTCACCTACAGGAAGTGCTTTGATGCTGGGCAGGTGAGCTTAACCTAATACAGCTATATTGTGAACTAAACCTCCTTTTTATGTGCTGACATATAGTGTTACATAATGTTTGTGTGGAGCACCGAACCTGTCTTTTGTTCCTTGTAGTTACACAGTGGTCACTTTGGTCCTTGGCTGCACCTCTTCCATTTATTTATATACTTGCACACATTTCATCAGAGGCGGAACTAGCGCATTGTGGGCCCAGGTGCAAAAAAAATGCTTTGGACCTGATGGTATCCCAGGTAACCCAGTGGGGAGCTTCAGCGGTGCGGTGATGATGGCTGTGGGCCTTTGCAGCGGCATAGGCCCCTGTGCCGTTGCACCTGTTGCACGAATGGTAGTTCTGCCTCTCCATTTCATATATTTGAATAAGAAGCACGGCCTTGTGTTTTCATATA